>RJWM01003444.1:0-113312 GCA_004363535.1 Dasyprocta punctata
CTCCATAATGGGCAGATGATATATTTGTTGGTCATATTTCAGATAGCCAGAAGCTTCTGACACCTAAAGGCCCTGATTGCTGGGCACTCTGGGTAAAGATAAACTGTTGCCCCTGTAGCCCACACATACGCCCTTCCTGAAGTCTTTCATACTTTATGTCCTTAGTTGTTTTGTTTTGTTTTTGCTTGGATGGCTCTCCCTTCTTTGGGCATCAGCTTAGTTGTTAATTCCTTGGATGAGACTCTCCTGAAGTTAGATCCCATCATGATCTTTATGTGTCCACCATGGCACTTGCCTCAACTGGAGTCATGTTGAAAGCAAACTAGAACAATTGTTTATTTCACACCTGCTCCCAACTGCAGCACTAGTGCCCTTTGCAGAAGAGCCGTGCTATGGCTGTGGTTATTCTTTGGCTCCCTGCCTTATTTCAGCCCCTCTACATGCCTGGCACATGACAGCTAACAAATCTTTGCACATTCAATGAAGGAAACACAATAGACAGATACTCAATGCCTTCTGGTTGAGTAAAACGACTATAGAGTGACCATTTGCTGAATCTCTGCAACTAAGGGTCAGAATCAGGAGCATTCCTATGGAAAATCCATTTCCAGAATTCCAGAGCCACAAGGAGTTGTTTCCTCTGAGGAAGTCCTATGAACAAAGGGAGCAAGGCAAAGGAGTGAAACAGTAAAGGGGTCGTGAGAAAAAGAAGTCCAAATCTAGTCTCCAGCCCCAACTATGACACTCACTTGAACTTTTTAGCCTTGATCTCCCCATCAATGAACATTTGGACAAAAGTATCTATAAGGATCTGTCCTGTCACTATAGTTAATGATCAGGTCGGCAGGATATGGTAAAAACTGGCCTAAATTGCAAGCCTGAGCAAAAGTTGAGCCCTAACTCTTCCAGTGTTCTTACTCCCGTGTGACTTAGGGCAAGTTACTTGCCCTTTCTGAACTATAATTTTCCCATATTAACATAGAAATCTTGGACAGGATGACATCCAAGACACTTTTATGTCAAATGTATCAAGTTTCAAGGTAAACTTGAAACCTCGTTTGCCTGCCTTTGGTTCGAATGGGGCTCTGCTTCTCAAGGTCCAGGAAGCCTGTAAGTTTGGAGACTAATTTTTGTGGGTCTCTCATTAATAGTCAAATCAGATGTGGCAGTATCTCATTTTGTGTACCTCTCTCTGATCTGATCTTTTAGTTTCTGTTTTCTTTGAGGGCTGTGCTCTGTCTGAGAAGTAGACATTCTTTTTTTGCCTGGAAGGAAAGGCCATCTTTCATGTATAGTCTGTGCTGAGAGAGATTTCCCTTTGAGCAGAAACATGGCTGCCATGACATCTTCTGAGCAACACTATTTTACTTCCCCCCAGAAACAATAGTGTAGAACTCGATGACTGATCACTTTATGCCCAATGCTGTGAGGGTTTCAAAGTGATCTTTTAGAATTCATTCATTAATGTTCATGAAGTGTTTGGGGAAGATTCAGTGTCTGTCAAAATGGCCAGTGTGGAGTTGCTAAAGCAGGAGATTTTGGCATGTAAAAAAGACTTTTCTAGTTTGCACACCTGGTTCCTGAGAGGGGGACACCCCACATCATGGCAGGAATGCTCATCAAGAAAGGCAAGAATCACAAGTGCCAGGTATTTGGCTTCTGTGTTTGTCAGTGATTCATGAAGTGATTATCAACGTTTGAAACCACTTCATGAATCAACTGGGACTTGGAAAAAGATTTAACCATAATGAGCTCATTTCCATAGAAATAAGGCCAGACCCACTGGTGGGTCGAATAGTTCTTGTGGCTTAGACTTTACACCCTCACCTCCTGCCCCCTCTTCATTTCTGACAGGCTCATTTCAGGCTTCATTATCCTACATCTTCTCTGCCCCGATACCAGTCTTCTCCCTAGCCAGCAGGTGCCACACTGAGGAAATCGCAAGTGGTGCAGTCTCAGTCGCTGCATTTAATTTGGAGGTGGGCATCTCTTGGGGTCTTCTATGAGGTGAATTGAGTTCCTCCTCCAGCCAAATATTCACATATCAAAGTCCTAGGTCAGAATATGAATGACTGTATTTGGAGATAGCACCTTTCATTTTAGGTAAAATGAGGTTTAATGGTGGGCCCTAATTTAATATGACTAATCCTTATAAGAAGAGGAGAAAAGGACACAGACAGAAGACCATGTAAATACAGGGAGCAAAAGACCATCTACACGCCACAGAGAGAAGCATCAGAGGAGACCAACTCTATTGACATCTTGATTTTAGACTTCTTGTTTCCAGAACAATGAAGAAATGCATTCCTGTTGTCATAAACTACCCATCTATGGTACTTTGTTGTGGTAACCCCCGCATAATAATGCAGTGTCTCTGGATGTGTATTTCTTTTGGGAAGCATTTGTGCATCTAAACTTCATTGCCAGGGTTCCATTGGCAAGGCGCCCTCTCTGGTGGCCATTTAGTTCTATTCCACGTCTTGGAGGCTTGTCACCTCCCCCTCCTCTCATTGCTGGAATGAGCTGTCCTTTGATACTGACACTTGCCAGGAATAGGCCCATGTGGACACCCCAAGCTATTGACAGCTGTTTTATGAATGTACCACTTTCTGCATTGTTGTAGCTTCGTTCTCCCTAAAAGCATATCCAAAGATGAATAGTGGGTACACAGGGTCTGTTTCAAATGTGATCCCAAGGCACACTCAGAGGGCATAGGGAGGTGAGACAAGGGAAGGAGCAAAGCCAGTAACTGGGTGATAATGACTGACTTACCGACTGCTGTGGGCAACTAGGCTCATTCTGCTAGTGAGCCTCTGCTGAGTACATGAAACACACTTAGGATTATCCTACCAAAGGCCAAGGGAACTGTGGCATCTATCCACAAATGCTCACCCCTCATGGCTTGTATAAACTCTACTATATTCTGGCCAAGAACACACAAGCAGAGAGATGGAGGACGACGCTGGTATGCAAGAGAAAGTTGGATAGTACCGATAGTGTTAGCTGCATGTAACTCATTCTTCGCCAGATCTCCCTTCTTCCGACTCTAGCATGTTCCACATTGAGCCCACCCAGATGCAAAGCACTCCTTTCTCCCCTTTTCAGGCAGAGTTTCCAACTCCCCTCCAAGAGGCACCTGCTCTATTAACATCCAGCATCTGGCTCGGCTGCGGCACTTCAATGGGGCCACTTCCCTTCCTGGGCTCACCACGCACCTAGATGAAAGGGGAGTGTTGCAGGAACTGGAATGGAAGGATTCCTCAGCCAGGCCTTTTTTTTGTTGAAAGGAGGGCTTCATCTCACAGATCTTTCCATCCTTTGCTTCAGAGAGTCCTGTGTGAAGCAGGCAGCACAGCGGCAGCGTGGAGGAGAATTTCTGGAGCAATAGCTATCATTTCTCAAATACCCATATTTGAAAGTGATGCCCTTCTGGGCTCTACTCTGCTGGCCCCTTTAAAAGAGATTGTGATCTAATTTTGAGAAGATTGTGCTCTCCAAATGGCTCAGTAAATGCTTTGAAGTGGCCTTCAAACTTCCAGATTTAGGAACTGGGACCAGTATCCCCAAAGCCATTTATGTCAAATGTTAAGTTCATTCAATTTTCCTGTCTGAGAAGAAAGCAGATCAGAAATGATGGCCAAACTTCTGAGGTGGAGGGTGAACTCTCAAGAGCATTGTTTAGTGACCACTGGAAGGAAAACAAGAGAGCTGTGCCTGGCAGTTTTCAGATGTTGGTTCAAGCATTGAGAAATCCATATAAAGCAAATGCTAACCATAAAGGAACTGAACAGGGTCAGCAAATAGAGTCCCTATTAGACCCCAAATGTAATTTAGGTTTCTCCAAGTCAGAGCTGGAGAAAAGGACCTAAGTGCAGGTAGTTCATTAGGGAAGTGATCAAAGGGTAGTAGCAGAGATAGGAAGACAGAGAAGGAGAGGAAACCAATAAAGGAGGCATTAGTGAGCTGGTTATCCAGGAGTGGGAGTAACCTCAGTCTTACTTGGGCCTTATGAAGAACAAGGCAGGACATGCTTCTGAAGCATCCTGCAGGCTAAGAATTCAACTCCCCACTCTTTGCCATAGGGGTAATGCCTCCTTTTTGCTTTTAAAGCAGGTAGATGACCTTCTGTGAGGCCCACATGCAGAAGAGCACTGTTCTTTTGGGGGAAATACTCACCCCAGTTACACTGAAGTCAAGGGGGCTGAGGGGACAGAGCGTGGTGCATCACTAGCTGCTGTTGTAGATCTTTAGTTTGAAGAACTATGCTTCATTCCATCTTCCCATCCATTGCGCTTCCATTTGAGCACCTACTGTGTGCCAGAGACTGGGTTAAGAGTTGGAGTTAAAGTGATGAACTCTCTTATTTCTGTCTCAGGAGCTGCTCCCAGTTAGAGGGAGAGTGGGCAAAGAAACATTTAATTACAAAAATCCCAGAACCTCAAGCCCATCACCTGTAAGGAGGGACTCAGGCCAGCTGAGATCAGACCCCCAAGGCCCTTTGCCATTCCCATATACATTGAAAAATAGTCCTAGAGATGGCTCTTCTGAAAAGGCTCTGTCATACCATCTTGTGTGGGGAAATTAATGTAGGTGTGGGCTAGAGGAAAGGAGGCTGCTCTTTCTACTCTTGCGAGCATGTTTGCTCATTGCAATGAGTTATTCTCTAGCTGCCAAACAGATGGACTTACCACTTATTAAAGAAGGAGGTTAACTGTGAAGGAGGACTTCCTGGCAGGTGAGGCCACTCGCTCTTACACACGCTCCCAAGGATGTCCTGAGGGTTTATGTGAAGAATAGAGAGAACCAAGGGGAATATCAGGAGCCACGCTTGCTTGGCCGGACAGCTATTGTGAGTCATTCGTAGTGCAGGAGAAGTAGGCAGGGAATCAGGCTCTAGGACAAAGGAAGTAGCTCAGTTTTGACCTCCTGACAGGCAGGCCTGGCTGATAGGGCCCAGGTGAAGCCACCCATCGTCCTGGGCTCTGTCCACAGGCCCTGTCTGAGTTTCCTTTCCTGGTGTTTTGGCATCATTTCTTTCAGATCCTGCCAGCTCTCTCCTCTGGATCTGACATTGTTTCCAGCTTCCTGCCTTGTCCTGATGATTCTTTCTAGTTCCCATGGAGGACAGGAACAGTCTGAAAGGGGCATCCTGTCTGGAATCAGACAGATCTTAGCTCCATCGTCCCAGACCACTTCTGGGGCCTGGAGCAGTCCTTGACATCCAATTTCCTCTTCTTTCCAGGTCCCTGCTAAAAAGTTACTTCTACAAAGAGACCTTAGAGGTGACATCCCAATTAAAATAAGCCCCTGTCCTATTACTTTGTAACCCTGATCTCGCTTCATTTACTTAGAATACTGTGGTTACTGGCACCATTTGCTATTTAAATATTTGTGTTTGTTTACCATCCCCTACCAGTCTCGTGACAACAGGAACTTCGTTATTTTGTTCACTGCTATACAACTTGGTGCACAAAATAGTTCTTGGCACATAGTAGGGCCTCAATTTTTGTTGAATAAATGAATAAAAAGCATCAATTTCACAAGGTTGAAGATGTGAAGACCTCAGCATGTATCCCAAGATATGGAAGAATGATTCTATTCCAGGGCTCAGGGGACCATCTCACCAGAAATAAGATTGATTCCCTTCCTGCTTTTGTTTGAAACAGAAAGGCCTCCCTAAAGTACATACCAAGCATTCATTTGATCAGCTGGACTTACTACACTGGTGTGTCTCAGGTAATATTTCATTGGATTTCACCCTGCATTTGAAAGCAAAACAATTCACATTTGAAAATCTCATTACCAGCATCTTCCCTCCAAAATCCATTAACAGCGTGAGTGTTTCTGGCAACTGAGATCACCTCGGATTATAGTGTGAAATGCAGCTCTGGGGAAAACTGTATGTTTCAAGATGCTTGTACCATCCAATTGTCAAATATTCACACAGTTATGATTCTCAAAGAAAGCACACAATGTAGGGAAATGGGTAACAAAATAAAAAGCTCTGGGATGTATTGAGAGAAGGCGGCCAAAGGATTCCTCCCTGACATACCTAATCTCAGGGATGGTAAATTAAAAACCATGCCAGAATATCAATGCCTCACACAGGGAATGACTTGCTTTTTAAAGTAAAATTTCAAGTGTCACCTTGGATGGCACTAGTAGACCTCTCCAGTCATTCAAGTCTTCTTATGACTGCACTTTGTCCCATCTTACAAAAGAGGGCCTCCTCATCTTCCACGAGATGCTCCACATGAGCTATGTAACACTATTTATGAATCCTAAATCCTCACATCCATCTTTGTCTTGGTGAACTTGGACGATTGCTACAGGTCTTGTGGTTCTGGAGACTATCTAGAGCAGTATTTACTGAGTTTCTGTTCTAGTAGAAATTAGTTCTGCAAGACTGAATATTAAAAATAAAAGTGAGAATTGTGCTACTGCAGCTAAATGAGTTTGAGGAACTATAGCATACACTACCTTTCCCTTGATGCTCTCAAACTGACCTAGGCATGTTCAAGGATCTTAAGCATCCTTTGACCAAGAGATTTGCTTATATGTATTCAAACTAACAGTATCCAAAATTAGCTGACTATGCTGCCTTTACCACATAAAGTATTCAAAGTCTATGGGAAGCTACACATTTCACCATTTCAATATATGAAGAAACAAAGAATGAGGGAGTTGCTCAAATGTTTCATCAACTGACTGTTTAATGGTGGAGCCAGGGTACCAGAGACCACAATACTCAGTTCAGAGCTCCTCTGCTTCCCTCTCTGAGTTTACTTCAGTTTCATCCCATTCCATGCCACCTCACTCTATCTCATCTCATCCCATTCCATAAATATTTCTTGGTCAGCTGTCATCACCATATACTCTACTGAGGATACACTGGTAAACAAGACATACGCTGATGGAATGACACAGAAAGAATGCCAGTTTATGATTCTAATAATTTTCCACCTTTCCTCTCTACCCCTCTTTTCTTTCTCTTTTCTTACCCTCATTGCAGACTATCCTTCACTCTGATCAAGATAAATGGTCCTCAAACTCTACTTAAATTGCATCACTGCCTGGGTGAGGACCTTCATCGATTCCTTTTTGTCTTGAAGGACAGGCTTGGTCTGCAGGACTGTGAACTCTGTGACAGCAGCCCTCCTTATTCCTTCTGTTGAGCAGAAATCTGGCTTATAGTAGGTGCTCAGTTGGTACCCATCCATGGATGGTACTGGCCAATCCTGTAAGACATCATCGGAACTCAAATTCTTAACTCATCAGCTTAGCCTAAAACCTTCCCTCCCAGACAAGATGTAGTTCTGATGGGTTCTCCAAACAACCTCTATTTCTTTTCTTCTGATTTCCCTTGGGATGATTTCTTACCTTCATTCATACTTCACTGAAGTCCTTCCCTCCTTCCTTCCTTCTTCCAGTCTACCCTGTTCTCCCTTCCTCCTTTTCTTTCATCAATATTCCTCATTAGGTCCTGTGATAGAAACATGACTCATGATTAACTTCTGAATTTGGAGATCTCACACATCCTTGGGAAGTGCAGACAAGTCAAATTAATTTGCAGGGTCATTTTGTCAGGACAGATGCCTGTGCAAGCTGCCAGGACAGCCAGGTCATGTAGGGCCAGGAAGACCTCTAGAAGGAGACAAGGAAGCCAGTCCTGTTCAGGACCTGCAGGTGCATGCTACTCATCTAGAAGCTTGTGGCAAAGAGAGATGTTCTGGTCCTCTGCACCTTCAGTGCTTCTCCAGGACCCTGTTTTAGGCAGGGGCATCCCTGAGCCCTGGCCCATCCTGGCGAGGGAAGATCAGGGCTCTGTCATGAACCATGTGTCTTGGAGTGTTTGCTGTAGGAATTAAATGAAATGATGAACAAGACAAGTTTTTGAAAGCCAAGACATGCTTTAAAAACTGTAAAACTCTCCTGAAATTATGCTATGATCATTATTACAGCTTCTTTCTTCTTTCCGGCCACGTCTACAGCCACCCACCTCACAGCACTGCTTTCCTGAGCAAAGGAACCTGCCTGCCACTCCTGTCAAGTAGCTGGCCTTGGAGTGGGGGTGGCAGTAGGGGAAGGAGGGAAACTCAGATTCCCAAAGGGAAAAAACAGTGACTCGCAAGAGAACTTCCCTGCATTAACCCAACAATAGTGCTTTCTAAAGTAACAGCTCTATGGAGATATAATTTCCAGACCATAAAGTTCACCCTTTTAAATCATATGATTCAGCAGTGTTTACTACATTCACAAGGTTGTACATTCATCACCACTATCAAATTAGAGAATACTTTCACAAGCTCAGAACACTGCCCTCACCCCCATTACCTGGCAGTCATTTCCCCATTTCTCCCAGGCAACCACTAATTTTTCTATCTAGATTTGCCTGTTCCAGACATTTCATATAAAAGAGCAAAGCCACATGGCCAAAAAAAAAAAAAAAAAACTTCAATCCCAGCCCTTCCATTTACTCTTCTTAGAAAAGTTACTTAGCTTCAGTGCGTCACTTGTAGAATCAGCGTATTCTTAACAATGGGGCTTGGCACATAGTAGGTGCTCAATGAATATATGTTGAATAGATGAATTGATGTTTTGCTAACAGTGTTTATTGTTGCAAGTATGTAAAATGCTGCAGGAGGGGTCAGTCTGATCCCCTTCATCAGAGCGTGTCCCCTCAGAGACTCAGTCTTACTCTTTTTTGTTAAGAGAACATTTTCTCATATTTTCTAATTAAAGCTTTTCCTGTTCATGCTGGAGTCCTTCCCTATTTTTCTTATTCTCCTTTGTTAAGGGGTGGACCGATCATACAATTTCTTCTTCTTCTTTTTTTTTTATTAAAGTTCTTTTCCTGTGAAAATAAATAAGAGTCAGTAAACAAAGTTACTTGTTGTGTATTAGCGCCCTGTTTTTTCCCTCCTAAGACATACAGAAAGGAGAAGGTATTGGCTGAATTTTGAGAAGAACAGTGGTTCTTATCTTCTCTCGCAAGAAGATTCTGTAGCTTTCAGAAACTTTTTTTTTTTTTTTTTTTAAGCACCAGGAATCAAACTCAGGGCCTTGCGCTTGCCAGGCAGGAGCTTGTGTGGCTGAGCCACATCCCCTATTACAGAGGAGTAGCTTTCATTACAGTATCTCTTCTTCCTTGCCCCCCAACTTTAGAGTTGGTCTCTCTCTTTATTTTTTGTAGTACTAGAGTACTGGGTATTGAACCAAAGGCCTTCATACTGAACTATGTTCCACTCCAATTTTAAATTTTTATTTTGAGACAGGTAGTCACTAAGTTACCTAGGCTGGGCTCTAACTTGTGATCCTCTTGCCTCAGTCTCCCAGAGTACAGCCACTATGCCCAGCTTGATCTTTCTATTTAAATACAGATAATAAGCTAAATAAAATTTCTTTCTACCTTTTCTAACCCTCTCCCCTTCAATTTTTCTGAGCATAATTTCACTTAGCACCAAAAGTGTTGGCAAGGCAATGGTCTTTTCTAAATTTGTCAGATGATCAGATTTTACTAAATTTGGCTTCTTTTCCCTTCATCGTCGTTGACTTCTTGCCCTGCATTAAAGCAACATCTTTCTGTGTCACAGTCCCCTGTCAGTGACTGGCTGCTGCTCTCTCTGTTATCATTTTGTCCTCTGATGAGGTGCTCCACTGAGATTTGCTGACCTCACTGCCCTGAAATAGGAACCATATTTGAGGCATTCATTTTGCTTCAGCAGAAACTGGGAGGGCATGAGTGGCAGAGAACAGGTGGCACTTATCAATTAAATAACTGTGTCAATCATGGTGTCCATTGTCTCCTGTTCAGCATCACATTGATTGTTCGCCTTTTTTTTTTTAAATTCAGAGTTTAGGTTTCATCCCAATGCCTATTAAGCCAGACTCTCAAGGGTAGAGTCTAGACACTGGTATTTTTAAAAAAAGTATTCTAGGCATAGCTTTAAATCACTGCCTTACAACAGACTGACTCTCAGAAAGTGTATTTCAGGTAATTTAGATACTATCAATGTAAATACCAGTGTAAGGATGAAAATGTACTTGAAGTGAGGCTATTGGGTTATGGTCATAATTTTGTTTTTAGACAAGAACAGATAGGTTTTATAGGGAATAATCTAGGCAATCAAAAATAGTATTTGAGTCTTTTGCCTAAATATAAGGGAACATGAAATACTAACAGCTATAATTCTTTAGGAACATTTAATAGAGAAACACAAGCTTTGCATGTAGCACACATCTTAAAGAGTTGTGTTTACTTCACCAAAAGTCAGTATGTCTTTCTAACTTTGTCAATAAAATCCAACACCACAGAGATCACCTATAGATAATCTAATATAGGAGATGTTGTACCTGTTTTGCAAATCCCACACCCAAAAGTTTAGCCAATTCATTTATCAAGATTAATGGAAAGAGCTTCACACAGAAATTTACTGGTCTGCTATGCACTCATAGGAGACATGGAATTGTTAGAGACATGGACATCTTGATATTGTTTCAGAATCATTTCCCTAAATTATATGTGCTGAAGGGTTCTACTAATTCTTTGGGAAGAGAGTTGAATTATTACCAGAAATATAAAATAGTGATACTAGCTATTTCTTGTAGTTTGATGATATTTGTTTATAAAAATCATATGCTAAATAATCTTAATGCTTTCCATATTGTGGATTCAACCATTTCCTGTCATTATGTTATTAGTTCAAGGAATGTCTCCAGCTTTGTAAGGATGAATATTTAAGTACACTAGGCCTGGATCAATATGTCTCTATGTTCTTTAAACCTCAACAGAGAAACTGGGCAACATAGCATTTACAGAATACACAGAGAACATCTTTGGATTCCTTGCAGAAAGGAATTTAAAATAAGCATGACTCCATTCTCCTACTCTTTAGGGTAGAAAATCCAGTTTATTAAAATTCATTACTGTAGCCGAGTGCGGTGGCACATGTCTATAATTCCACCACTCAGGAGGCTGAGGCAGGAGGATCATTGCAAGTTCAAGACCAGCCTGGGGTACAAAGTGAGTTTAAGACCAGTCTGAACTACATAGTGAGATCCTATCATAAAAAGACAAAAAAAAATTATTACTGAATCACAGTAGAATTAACAGACCAGACATTCAAATTATCTCAGAATCAGTGTAAAAAACATCCTCATATTTTCCTCATGGTATTTCCAGAAGATACTTTTGGACAACATCATAATGTGGTTAAGGACATGGGTAATAGACCTGGATGTCTAGGATTTAGATCATAGCTCTGCAATTTGCCAGCTGTGTGACTTTGGCTAAGTCACTTCTCTGACTTCTGTATTCTTTTTCAATGAAGTGATAGTTCTAACAGTAACTTCATCCAAAGACTACTAGGAGGATTAAATTTATTAGTATTTTAAAACACTCATATACTTCCCCTAGGGATGAACAGCAGTGATTGATATTCTAAATAGGCATTGATCACCTTTGGGTAGAGGACCAAGCCCCCTTAGCCCACCCCTTCCAGGAAAGTCCTGGTCAGCCCATGTACACTTGCTACGTGACTTTTTCCCCATTTGGTCCCCATTTAATCAGTGTTACCCAAGCAACTACCCTTGTTGTGTACTTACTGGTTGACTATAGTTTGTCCCACCTTGCACCTATTCTATGATTCGCTATTGGATCAATATTATATAAGCAACTCTACTTGTAATCATATTGACTGGTTATAGTTCTGTCTCACCATAATCCCACCTCACCTTGAGAAGGGGATTTGGTGAGCAATGCACTTTCTGGGCCCCCTTCTGTCCTCTCTCACACAGAAGCTTTCGTTCTCTCAATAAACTCTTCCTACTCTTAAAAAATGATAATAATAAAAATATAAAACACATGACACAATGCCTGGCACATAGTAAATACTATATAGATGTTTCTTAAATAAACAAACACCACTACCACCTCCACCACCAACAATAAAAACTCTCTCAGACTATTTTTCAAGTTCTGTGTGCATGTGAGTCACGTGGGGATTTTGTAGAAATTCAAACTGTGTTTTGGGAGGTCTGGCGTGGGGTTGAGGTTCTGAATCGCTAACAAGTTCTCAAGCACGCTGATGCTGCTGACTCACAGCCATACTTTGGGTGGTGAGGGGGTCCACACCCTTTTGCAGGATGTGAGGGGTAAGAGTTCAAGTGTGACTCATCAGCTTTCTGACAAGTGAGGGTTGTTGGGAGGTTGACTCTTGGAACCAGCCTCCTACAGCTGTCAGGAGAGAATCTTAGCCTGAGCCCTCACTTTATCCTCTCCCAGAGCACATTAACTCTCTCACTGGTTACTCTGAGGCCCGACCACTTATAATCACCTGTGGCATCCAGTCGTGCATCAGCTTCACTCCAAGTAAGACAAGGGTGAGGGGTGGGGCCTTGCATCTTCGCATGGAACATCTACCTCCCTCTCTACCAATATGGGGCTTCTCATGAGCAGTTTCTAGGGATTTCTATGCAGAAATGATTTGTTTCATCTCTGACTTGAACCCTCTCAGCAAATGCTTTTTAAAAGTCCTCCTTTGTAATTTCTAGGCCCAAACAAGGTAGATGGAGGAAAGATGTGAGACAACCCTTCTCAATACAGGAAAAATGGTTTAGCCTACATTCAAACTATTTAACAGTCTGCTTACTTGTTTTTTGAGTGAATGATCTATTACTGGATTAAATTTGCTGTCTACAAAGTGAATGAAAAATTTCCTTAATTGTCTCTTGGTGTATTGGATGATCTGTGTCCCCCTCAAGGCCTCATCTAATTTGGAAGGGACCGAGTCTGGTGTTTGTGGTTGGTTTGCTGTGTAGTGCTGGGACTGATGATGTGAGTGCTGAATCGATCCAGGGCTGGAGCTGATATACAGAGTAAGTGAGGCGGGTGTTCCTGTTTCTTGCTTCTGCCCTCTCGCTCTCTCTCTCTCTTGCTCTCTCTCTCTCTCTCTCACTTGCCAGTGTGCCTTACTGTTTGGCAGCTGCCATAAATGACTGCCCCACCATGCCATGCTGCCTTGGAGCCAACTGAGTATGGACTGGAAACCACTGAGAAACTGTAAGAAATAAACGTTTCCTTCCCTAATTTGGGGCATCAGGTATTCTGTCTCAGCAACAAGTGAAAAGTAACTAAGACAGAATTTGGTACCAGTTGAATGGGGTCATTGCTGTGACTATTCCTGACCATGTGGTTCAAGAGCCTTTGGAAATGGCTCATGGGAAGAGTTTGGGAAGGTTTGGAGATGTCGCCTGAATGCATAGAGCTGGAACAGCTTAGGCTGTTTTGTATGGGAGATTCTGGCCAGAGCCCAGGAGACCAGAAGGCTGATAGAAAGCCTGCTGGTAGAGTCTGGGCTCAGAAGGTTTCTGCTGGGAAGAAGGACTGCATGAGGTGTGGGACTCCACGTGATGTGTGTTATGGCTTGGCAGAAAGTTTGTCTGCATTCCGCCCGTGCCCAGAGACTTTGCCTGAGACTGAGATTAAGGGCAAAGGACTGATTAGTCTAGAGAGAGAAATTACAAGGCAACCAAATGTGAAATGGTGGCCTGGCTGTTGTTGGGGGCTTTTAGTCAGATTTATGTTGAGAATCAAGAGCAAAGAGCTGAGCATAGTGATTTAAAACCTTGTGAGTTTGGTCAGGAAGCTGTGGACTGTAAAGATTGAGCTGAGACCTTGATTGCTGAGAAGGAACAAAGGAATAAAAAAGATGGCCTGGGGGCATCCCGGGAAGCAACGAGCCGCCACCCTTTGCAGCCTCAGACCTTCAAAAATGAAAGAGTTTGCTCAGAGGAAAAAGCCACAGAGTGCTATGTCCAAGAGTGGTGACAGAGGCCACAGGAGGTTTCAAAATGGTTGCAGCCACACCAGGTTGCAGAATGGAGGTGGCCACACCAGATTTCAGAATAGTGGCAGCATAGAGAAGCTGTTCCTCACAATCAGGTTCAGAGAGTTCAGTGATCCAGGCAGTTGACCTCTACAGCCAAGAGAGAGGACAGCCTGGCTACTGCTCCAGCTGGCAGTGGACCTTGGTGGCATCTACATGGTGCTGGTTTCAAGTACAGGAAAAATGCGTAGCTTCCACCCTGCCTGCAGAGAGCAATATGTAAAGATGTAAGTGTGAAGCCAAGGAACATGGATTGTCCAAGGATAGCTATGAAAGTTAAGATCCCTGAAAGTGCCACAGGGGTGGAATCATGTAAGCGTTTTGGAGCTTGAAACCAGGTTGCTTCAGATGCTGAGTGGAGAACTCCAGGACTTAATGTTTGCCTTGCTAGATTTTGGACTTGCTTTGGTTCCAATGCTTTGCATTCCACTGTTTGTAACTTTTGGAATGGTAATGTTTATCTAGTGCCTTTTATGTTGGAAATGTTTAACCTCATTTTCATTTGTACAGGGGGTTACAGTTAAGAGTTTGTCAGATCTCGGTGGAGATTTGGGATTTAGACTTTTCAACAGTGCTGAAACTGTTAGGACTTTGGCAACTCTTGGAGATGGACTAAATGTTTTTTGTATTAAGGATGTACGTGAGTCCTTGGGGGTCAAGGGGTGGAATGTATTGGATGATCTGTGTCCCCCCCAAGGCCTCATCAAATTTGGAAGGGGCTGAGTCTGGCATTTGTGATTGGTTTGTTGTGTGGCTCCATGATGTGAGTGCTGCATCAGTCCAGGGGTTGAGCCAATATACAGAGTAAGTGAGGTGGGTCTTCCTCTTCTTTGCTTCTGCTCTCTCTCTCTCTCTCTCTCTCTCTCTCTCTCTCTGTCTCACTCTCTCTCTTGCTCACCAGCATGCCTTGCTGTTTGGTGGCCACCATGAATGACTGCCCCGCCGTGCCTTGCTGCTTTGGAGCCAACTGAGTATGGACCAGAAACCCCCAAGAAACTGTAAGAAATAAACCTTTCCTTCCCTAATTTTGTACATCAGGTATTCTGTCTCAGCAACGAGTGAAAAGTAACTAAGACACTTAGTATACTACTTATATGTATTTAAAGTATCTGAATAAAGTTTCAGAAAAACTAGAGCCCAAAGCATACAAAAGGCCCAATACATTAAGATAAAAAACAGAAACAGATTGAAGGTGAGCTGAGAATGATCTGTTTCATGTTCAAGTTCATTTAATCCCATCACCTCTGCCAGCTCAGTATTCAGGTGTTTTCTTATTTATTCTTAGCTATATGATCCCTTCACCTACTAGATTATAGTGTTATGGTTTGGCTGCCGGTACTTAAAGCTGGTGTTATGAACTGACTATAAAATTAGCATGTTTCCCTTAGTAAGCATGCTTACAAAGGGGAGGAAGTATTGAAATTACAGATAGGGTTAAAAAATGAATCATTTGCAAAAAATCCAAATTTTATAGAAAACAAGAATTTCAGTGTGATTTGTTGTCTTTCATTGATACCTACCTCTATTAGTCATTGATAAACTGAATCCTGATATTTTCTCAGGCTCTAATTTATGTTTTTCTCCCCATTGCTTATCTAAAATATTTAGATCCTTGTTTTATAATTGACATGTAATTATTATCCAGTAAAATGCTCATATTTTAAGAGTCCAGTTTAAGCAGTATTCACATATGCTTATGACCATGTAACTTACAACCCTGTTCATTATTTTAAGCCCTCAAATAATCCTCTGGTTTCTTTCATTCCATCTTGACTCCATTCCCCCACATCTTCAAGAAAACACAGCTCTAATTTCTCTCAATGTGAATTAATTTTGCCTGTTCTAGAAGTCTATATAAATTGAGTTACACAGAATGTATTCATTTATATCCGACTTTTCAGCATGATGTCTTTGCGTTTCATTCTTGTTGTTGCATGTATCAGTAATTCATTCCTCTTTATTGATGAGTAGCATTCTGTGTTATGATTATAACTGAGTTATTTATCTGTGCACTTTTTGAAAGATGTTTGGGTTATTTCTAATTTTTGCCTGCCATGAATAAAGCTGCGATGAATATTCTTGTACGAGTCTTACTGTGTACATTTGTTTTCTCTTCTCTTGGGTAAATGCATAGCAGTGGAATTGCTGGGTTATAGGGTACGTGAATGAGTAACTTTATGGGAAACTGTCAGACAGGTTTCCAAAGTAGCTCTACCAATAACATTTTGCATTCCTGATATCGATGTATGAGCGTTTTCATCATTCCACGTCCTTAACATTTGATGTTGTCAGTCTTTAAATGTCAAACATTAGAGTGTGTGTGTTTATATCTCATTTTTGCTTAATTTACATTTCCCTGATGATTAATGCTGTTGAACCCCTTTCCTTTGTGCTCATTGGCTACTCATACATCATCTTTTGTGAACTGCTGATTCACTTTTTTTAAAAATTCATTTTAAAACATTGTTTTTTATGATTGAGTTTTGAAAAGTTCTTGGCACATTTTAGGGACTGTCAGATATATGGTTCATGAATATTTTCTCTTAGTCTGTGTCATATATTCTATTTAAAATGTCTTTTAATGAAAAAGATTTTAATTTTGAAAGTTGGCTTTGTTGGAATTCTCCCTTCCAATTAATATTTTCTCATTACCACCTAAGAAATCTGGGTCTAATTTAGGTGGCAAAGATACTCTCTTGTGGTTTCTTTAGGTAGCATTACATACATGCTAATATATGATCCATATGGAATTAATTTTCATGTATAATGTGAGGCATGAGTTGAAGATCAATTTTTCCCCTTAAAGATAGCTCTTTGTTTCCTTATCACTTATTGAAAAACCTACTCTTTCCCCCATTGAATTGCTGAGGTTCCTTACCAAAAACCAATTGGTTATATTAGTATTGATCTTTCTAGACTCTGTACTATTTTGCTGATGTGTGTACCTTTTGTTACCATTTACCACGTAGCATAGCTTTATAGTAAATCTTCAAATTTGACAGTGAAAATCCTTATCATCTTACTCATTTTTGAGATTGATTCCTTTAGGTTCACTGCATTTTCATTTCATTGTAAAGTCATCTTACCACTTTATCCAAATAGAATCTAAAAGTTTGTAAAGTCAAGGTTTAATTTAAACCCAGTGACATGTACGGGTCTTAAGGGTGTAGTTCAATCAGTTTTGATAGACATATTCATGTAAACCACAGCCCTATCAAGACATTTCAATGACCCCAGAAAGCTTCATGGTTTCTCTTCCTAGCCATTTCCTAATTCCACAGAAATAACTACTGTTCTTATTTCTATTACTGAAGATTAGGTTTGTCTGTTCTAGAAATCCCTGTAAATGGAACCAAACTATGTAAGTGGCTTTTCACTCAGCATACTTTTGCTTCATCTATCAATGGTTTGTTCATTTTTGTTGCTAAGTATTCTGTTGTCTGAATATATCATGATCTGTTTCTACTTTCACCAAAAACTAGCTGCTACCAGTTTTGGGCTGTTACGAATAAAGCTGCTATGGATATGGAACCCTTTTTGTGGCTATGTATTTTCTTTTTCTTTTGTAGGCGAATGCCTTGGAGTGGAATTGCTGGATCATAAACTAAATACATGTTAAACTGTTTAAAAAACCTGTCAGAACTCTTTCCAAAGTGACTGTAATATTTTACAAATTTCATCACAATTGTACAAGACTTCTGAGTATTCTAGAGCTTCACAGCAATTTCAGGTTTATTTTAGCAGTTGTAGGGATGTGTTGTGATATCTCGTTGTAGCTCAAAATTTTTTTTTCCTTGGTGACTAAAGACACTGAGCAAATATTTATATGTATATGCCTTCTTTTGTAAAATGTCTGTTCAAATCTTTTGCCCATCTTTTATTCTTTTATTGTATGGTTTTTTATTACTTAGTTGTAGAAGATTGTCTATGTATGCATATGCATACCAATTTTCTGCATATATATTATGTAAAATATAGATATATATGTAGAGTATCTTCTATCTATTAATATATCTGTCTGTCTATCTATCTATCCATCTATCTTTCTATCCTCCAATTATTTTCAACAAACTTTTGGCAGAAGTGTGTTATGAATATTTCTCCCATTCTGTGACTTGATTACTATTGTTTAACAGTGTCTTGTGGAAAGCCAAAATTTTTTAAAAAAAATACAATAATTTCTAATTTATCAATTTGTTATGGATGTGACTTTCTGTCCCCTAGTGTCTTAGTTACTTTTCGCTCATTGCTGAGACAAAATACCTGACGCCCAAAGTTAGGGAAGGAAAGGTTTATTCTTACAGTTTCTTGGGAGTTTCAGTCCATTAGTTGGCTCCAAGACAGTGTGGTATGGTGGGCCTGTTGTTTGTGGCTTGCAAGCTGCAAGCCGCAAGCCGCGTTGGCTAGAGAGAGAGAAAGCGGAAGGGGAAGACCCACCTTCCCTTACGCTGTATGTCAGCTCCACCCATGGGCGGGCACAGCACTCACATTGTCAATCAACTAACCAATAACAAACCAATAACTCAGCCCCATCAAAATTATATGAGGACTTGGGGGTACATTACATACCCCATACACCTAGGGAAATTTATCTAGCCAAGTTCAGAAAAATATTTTTCAGGTTTTGTTTTAAGAAGTTTCATAGTTCTAGCTTTTATATTCAGGTGTATGCCTTCTGTGACATTAACAAGTTCTTAGTGTTGAAGTTTATTTTAGATTCCTTAGAAATTCCTATGTTGTCTGTAAATAAAATCAACTGTACTTCTCTGAGTCCGTTCTGTGTAAATTTTGCTTCTTCTTCCTTTGCTATTTCAGTGCTTAGAAACTTTAGTAAGATTTCGAGTGGAAGTGATGAGAAGGGTCATTCCTGCATTTTCCTTAGTTTAAGTAGAAGAATATTAGTTACAGCTTTAGATGTAAGTTCTTCATAGTTAATAATTATTAGGTTTAAGAAAGTTTCATCTGTTCCTAACTTGTGATTTTTTTCCTTAAGTAATAAATGGATGTTGAGTTTTGTTAAGTCACTTTCTGATGTATCAAAATTATCATAGTCACTCTTTTACTCTACTAATATAGCAAATTTTATTAATCAGCATTTGAGTGCTAATTTTACAGCTCAATCTTAAGACTTTGTAAATTGAGGTTTAACTCAAATGCATAAAATGCTCAAACTTACTACTCTCAAGACTTTTTAATTTAATAATTGGTATGTTTGGATTTATGTGTACCATTTTGTTCCTTTTTCTTCTTTTCCTGTCTTCTTTTGGATTAGCTAAATATTTACTAGTAATCTATTTTATCTCCTCATTGGTTTAGTAGCTATACCTGTTTATACTATATTTTAGAGATTATTATACATTTTACAAAATACATCCTTTACTCATTACTTATCTCTTTCAGTAATACCTTAGCACCTCACATTTAATATAAGTACATGTTATTCAGCAGTATAGTGCGTTTTTTCCTATTCCCTTTGTGCCATTATCTTCAGATGACTTACTTCCATACATGCTAAATACCAAAAATACACTATTAATATTTTGCTTTAAATAAATAAGCATCTTTTATTTTTATTTCTTTGTCATGCTGAGGATTGAACTCATGGCTTCATGAAAACAAGGCAAGAACACTTCCACTGAGGTACATCCCAGGCCAATTCATCATTTTTAAAAAATTAGTAAATGAGGGAAAATGTCTTTTCTATTTACCCATGTATTTTCTGTTGGTGCTACTCTCCATTCCTCTGCAAAAATTTGAGTTTTCATCTGGTATCATTTTCCTACTTCTCTTTTAATGTTTCTTGTAATGTAGTATATTCAAGTTATGAAATTTTCAGTTTTTGTCTATTGTAGAATTTCTTTATTTTGCTATCATTTTAGAAAGAGTTTGTCTGGATATAGAATTGCAGAGTAACAATACTTTCTATTGTAAAACCTGAAAGGTGTTATTCTATAGTTTTCTTTGTTCTACAACTTATACAAGTCAGTGGGAATTAGCATTTTTCTCCCACTGTATGTTGTATATCTCTTCTCTAGCTGCTTTCAGATATTTTTATTTGGTTTCTCACAATTTGATATTGTGATTCCTTTATTGTTCATAGGGTATATTGACTTTATTCAGTGTATGCATTGATATTTGCTGTTAAATTTGGACATATTTTAGGTATGACATATACAAATATTTCCCCTAAACAAATCTCCCTTACCCCAATCTTTCTCTCCTTTTGGAATTTTAATTTTATGTGTTAGATGACTTAATATTGTCTCATGATACGACTCACTTCATTTTATTTAGCATTTTTTCCATTCTCTGTGCTTCAATTCAGATACATTTTATTGATTCATTTATTAATTTACTAAGTCCTTCTATAGGTCCTAATTTACTTAGCCATTGAGTAGATTTTTTATTTCAGATATTTTAATAATTTTATTTTTGCAAGCAGATGCACAGAACAATTGTGCAGAAAGTACAAAAATTTCCCATCTACCTGTTTCCTTTCCTTACAGGATTTCTCATATTATTAACATCTTCTATTAGTGTGTTACATTTGTTATAGCTGATAAATAATATTGATGTATTATTAACTAAATTTACAGTTTGCATTAAGGTCTACTCATTGTGTTGTATAATTCTATGAATTTTGATGAATGTCTGTCTAATGTCATGTATCCACCATTATATTGTATATAGGATTTTCACCATCCTAAAATTCTCTGGTCATAACATGTTCATCCTTTTTGTCTACACTTACCACATTGATATTTTAATTCTCCTGATAGTTTTGCTTCTTTTGGAATGTCATATAGTTAAAATCATACAATGTATGGAAGCATTTCAGAATGGTTACTTTCTCCTAGTAATATGCATTTATGTTTCCTCTATGTCTTTTTATAGCTTTATAGATGATTCTTGTTTTCACTGAATAATATTTCATTTTATGGATATACGGAAGCTTGTTTCTTTACCTATTGAAAAACTTTTCGGTTACTTCCATTTTTTGGCAGTTATAAGTAAAGTTTTTGTAAACATTCATGTGCAGGTTTTTGCGTGGACTTATGTTTAAACTCACTTGGGTAAATATCCAGAAAGAGATTGCCAGGACATACAATAAGCTAAGTTTAGCTATGTCCCGGTTACTTTTTGCATTATTGAGACAAAACACCCAACAGCAAGGAGTTACAGGAGGAAAGGTTTATTTCAGCCTACAGTTGGTAGAGGTTTAAGCCCATAGTTGGCTGGCTCTGAGCAGGGTGCCGTGGCAGAAGGGCGTCACACAAGAGAAACTCTTCCTGGTGCAGAAGGCAGAAGGCAGCAGCTGCAGCAGCAGCAAGCTTGTCCGACCTCTGTCCCTTTGTATTACACACAGGTTGTAAGCTTATTGATTGGTGCCACCCATACCCAGGTGGGAGTTTCATTATCTACAGCCTTAGTTCTAGTATCATACCCTTAATCCACAGTCACACATCCTAATCCAGCTACCTTTGAAACTCCCTCCCTATGACTGACTGCATGAGGCTTTGGGTGGACATCTAGATAAAAGCCATAACAAACTTTATAAGAAATCCTTCAACAAGGTCTTCCAAGTATCGGCACTGTTTTGCATTCCTACTGATAGTGAATAATGATTTCTAGTGATCTGTATCTTTATGACAGTGACAATGCTAATAGGTATATAATATGGTTCTCTTTTACAGCTTTATTTTTGTTTTCTGTAAGTCCCATAGTGTAAGAACTGCTTTAAATCTATTGTCTCTTAAATCCATCCTTCCTGTCTTCTCTATTTATTGACGAATTTTTCTCTTCATATGCACTTTATTTTCTGCTTCTTCACATGTCCAGCATGATTTTCCTGATTTTATTTTTATTTTATGAGTGCTAAATTGTTTGATACTTATGTTTTAAAATTTTCTTCATTTCACTCTTTCATTCCAGGGGAAAGTTAATTTACTTGTGGGAATCTTATTTAATTCAAAGATTTTTTTAAAAAGCTTTATTTGGGTGGATCTAAGGTTGACTTAGTCCCATTTCTAAGCTGTGGTCTCTTTACTGTCTTTACTGAAAGCCCAGGGTGTTGACCTAGTCTCTCATTTGCCCTGATGGGAACTCAGATGCCCTCAAGCCTGGGTGAGCTCAGGAAATTCCCTGGAACTATCTTCTCCCTACTACCTGTTGTTTGTCTGACTTCCTGGAGGCTTGCCCTTTGTATTCAGAGATTAGTGTTCAGCCAAGGACCCAAGAAGACTCCGTGTAAACTTCTCGAGTGTCTCTCCTTACATACCTCAACTGCCTTCCACTCTAGTTTTTGTTACTCATCTCAAGGTGGAATCAACCCATCAAGGCATAACTTAGGCAGGGCACTAAAGACCTCTCAGAGGATCATTACCTGTTACCTGCATCCAAAATCAGTTATTTCAGGGACTTTGTCCAGTTTTGTAGTTATTTACTATGGAATGAAAGGTCTGGTATCAGCAAACCAAGATAGAACAGACATCCATCCCATTTATTCTTTATGTGTAGAATTATCATTATTTTCATAACTTCTGTGTTTCATACCACCAGTCTTAGTTGGTACTTGGGACTCTTCCCTTTTATCCTTTTTTCTACAATACAAATCTAATGATATCTTGGTATTTAATAATATATCAGTCTAAAAATATTAATAGTATTTGCTAATGAGCATTAACTACCACAGTACCAGAGTTATCACCGGAATTTTTATCCCCACCCCCCAGAACAATAGTTGAAATTATCCTTATCACCCAGTCCAGATGAGAAAAGGGAGAATCTGATTGGAGAAGTGATTTGCCTTCATCTTTAAGCTAGTAGGTGATGATTTTTCTTCCTCTAAAGTTCCGCACTCATAGGTTTTTATTACAGTTTCTACTGGACTTGTAAATGTTCAAATTACCTTCTCATCACTCTAGGAGTGAGAAAGATGTGCAGATACCACAGCCTGCCCACCCCTCCCCACACCACCCTACCCACCTACTGCTTGAACTAGAGCAGCTATGCTGTTAAATATTTAATGTATTAGATTTCCTTGCAAAGTATCTTTAAAAAGTTTCTACAACAAATAAGCCTATCGATGCTCTAGAAGGCATTAATTTGCCCTTTTAAAATACTAGCTTCCTCCAAGAGACAAGAGAGAAACTGCCAATAAAGAAAGTGAAAGATAACTCTGTAGTTTCTGATTTCTTATCATGTGATGCTGTAGTGTGTGGGTCTTCCATTAGGGATGCTGCCTTTTCCCACAGTGCTCTAAGGTTGTCTTTGTTTACTACATTTCATTGCCTTAGCTACAAAAGTGCACGGTTAGGAAAAACGACGACTCTCCACACATTTTGTTTAATAAACATGCAAAATTTGATCAAGAAAGATTGTGTTTAAATTTTAAAAACTCAATATAGTGAAAAACATTGCCATTAATCCCCCTCAAAATACTCTCCCTCACTTAGAACACACTTATTCTGTTGTTCTTGCCACTGTCTGAAGCAGTTCTGGAAGTGCCCTTTTGTGAGTGTCTTTAGTTGTGCTGTCATGGCTGCCTCAGTGTCCTGAAACAACCCAAAACATTTACCTTTTTATGGTCATTTTGACTTTGAGAAAGAGCCAGAAGTTGTATAGTTCCAAGTCCGGCGAGTAAGGTGGATAAGGACCTGTCACACTGTCTTCGTGAGCCTGCCTTTCCACTGGATCTCACCCCGCACCTGCATTAACTGTATATTTGATCAACTTTATTAAAGCTGTGGCAAGAAAGATGGCATAAGTGTGTTCAAAGCAAGGGGGAATATTTTCAGGGGGATTAATGATTATACGTCTTTTACTATAATGATTTTTAAAAAAATTTATACCTCCACCATAGCCCAGGGTGGTCGGGAAACTCAGAAGGCTCCCAGTTCTTCCTGCCTTCTGCCAACTTATGTTCCCATAGGGCTCCCTTTTCTTGGCCTTAGACCTAGTGATCTGCTCCTAAAAAACAGAGTATGATCAAGGTGATGGGAAGTCACTTCTAAGATTAGGGTACAAAATCCTGTGGCTTTTATCATGGGTGCCATCTTTTTTCCTTTCATTCACTGACTCTCAGGGAAGCCAGCTGTGCCAGGCCCATGTGGCAAACAAAGAATGTTTCCAGCTCATCACCAGGCAGGGCTGCGGGCCCGCTGACAGTCATGACAGTGAACGTGCAAGCAGATCTTCCCCAGCGTGAGTCTTATAGTGACTGCAATCCCTGCCGGTACCTTTACTGCAGTCTTGTGAGACACCTTTCAGAAAACGTGAGAAAGAAAAGATATTAGCCTGGTGAATTTTGGGGTAATTTGTTAAGAGTGTTAGATGATACACATCAATAGTAACTGATGCAGAGCTGATGCTTCATTCTTGGTTAATGATCATCTTCTCATTCTCCATTTTCTCCTCTTCCTTCCCCAGAGGAATGGTGACTTTTACCACAGTCTGACTCTGCTTCTCCACAGGGACAACATCGGTGTTGTGCTCTGACTAATCAGAAGCAAGGTACTGTACTCCATTGCAAGCTCTCAAATTCCCTTTCCTTCTCGATAACATTTCATTTGGGTGGGGCAGGATGTAAAACTTTTATCCTAATTGCCATTAGAGCAAAGTTGGGAATTCATGTGGTAGCACAACTCTTACAAATACCATAAATGCTTAACAGAGGTTCAAGGTAGCTCCATCACATGAGGGGAATCCTCCCTTGATTCTTGTGCAAGCACTTCAGGAGTGTGTGTTCTTTTTGAGTCTTTCCCTTTCCCTTCCCTTCCCTTCCCTTCCCTTCCCTCCCCTTCTCTTCCCTCCGCTTCCCTTCCCTTCCTGTTCTATTTTCTTTTCTCTTACATTCTCTGGCTGACTGTAAAGTTAAGTCTCTCCCCATGGGATCCCTTTGAACTTTTATCTCTTCAATAGGTTGTAGCTTTCAGTTCCTCCCTCCCCCTTTCCAAGTTAGGAATCCTCAGATCACAAACTGAGCAACCGGATGTCTTGGGCATTTTGTTCTTTGATAAAATGTCCATCCCTGGGTGATGCAGACATTGGTGGAATTTCTGGGGTCTGCCTGCTGGAATGAATTTCATTTGATCTCCCTGAGAATTGAAAAAAGTCAAATTCTTAGATCTAAAGAAAGATTACTGAGGATGGATCCTTTACTTTTGTTTTTTAACCTTGGAATTCCTGAAAAGACCTTTTTCTTATTTGCTTAGAGAATCTCAAATTGAGAGGGAGGGGGAGAAACATCTATAAGGTATTTGTTGGCCCCTGGTATCTGTTCCAGAGAGGGTGATAAGAAATTTTACTATTTAAAAAGATGCTCTTTATCAAGCATGAGCAAAGTTTAATAATATATGACAATGTAGAATGGAATTGCTTGTAGGGTGTGTCCATTCATTGATACAAGTTGTAAGTCAGCACTCAAACCTGCAGAGGTCAGCAGGCTCACAGATGTGTGCCCAAGATTGGTGAAAGGTATGTGTGGGGTGTTAAATATGCATATGCATTGTGTGTATATACATATGATATGCATATACATAATATATACATATATATGTATATATAAAAACATATTTTTTTCTAGTAAGTACTCTAAGTATTGAGCTTACAAGCCAAATTTAGTCCAGCATTTCATACCGAATACGGTAAGATCTGAAAGCTGTGTAGAAAGTGACATTTATGTTCCCCTCCCCGCCCCATTTGAATCTTTTTACTGGATATTTGATTGCATGGCTTCTGACTGTACTGTCTCCTGGGTGCAGGGTCAATACCTGACTTGCTCATCAATGTGTCCCTCATGCTTATAACAATACCTGGCCAACAATAGATACTAAGCAGATATGTGTTCAATACTGAATAACTACAGTACTGTAAAGCATGTTGAATATGTGGGGATGAACCTGATGAGAATTTTCAGAGAATTTATTCTAAAATGTTGCTGAGGATCATGTTGACAACTTATTATGGTACATTCTTAATACAGACCCTTGGAAAACAGGCTTTCCTGTATTAGAATGAATAATAATTATACTAGTCCTAGAAAACATTCACGCTGCTTCAGTTATATGGATGTACGTTTCCTCTTCCGGCTAGCTGCTAGAAAATTTGAAAAGGTGTGCTGGATGGTTACCTCGCCGTTGCATGAGATTTTTGTGGGAAGTTTTGTTTTATCAACATGTCTTGCTTTTTTTTTTAGAAGCACATTTTCTCATAGACTTCTAGTGTTGTGTGAGTGTGTTACATTGTAGGTGTGTTTGTAAGCTGTCTTAAACTCCAGGGAGTGAATAACTAAAACTGATGCCATAGAAATAAATCAGGGATGAAAAGGAGTGGGTGGGAAGGGATAAAGAGTATGGTAACTGAAAGAGAAGGATTCCCTGGAAAAGGAGGGAGACAGTGGGACAGGGGGTGTATATGGGGCCTTGTTAGGCTCTGACAAGTTGGGCATCTGGTAGCATCCCTGGGGGAACTTGTGGTCTGGAACCCTCTGGAAATGAACAAGGAGGTAGAACCCTGAGGGTATCCTCTTGTGCTAAGTTTACAACTTTACTTTGGCACTATGACCAGATACCTACTTGATCTGAGCCTTAGTTTCCTTAGCTGGAAAATGAGCCTAAAAACAGTACCTATGGTACTGCTAAGGTTCTTTCTTATGTCCAGCAAGAAGACAAACAGGAAGTATTGCTAAGTTCTCAACATTAGTCATTGTTGTTACTGCATTGAGCTTGCCAAGGATTCTGATCTTGTCTTCAGTTGTCTTATGACTAGGATGGAGTGGCAGAGGGAAAAAAGAAGAGGGAGAAAGACTAAATTTCCTGGTATTTACCATCAGGTCATGCTTTATTTTAACTCGAATGTAACTGGCCTGTTTTGGTCATCGTTGTACATACCCGGTTCATCCTGTCCATACACAAATTCACAGAAGTTGGCATTTATAAAATTCACAAATACTGTTGAGTTAGATAGAAATATTATAGGCAGTCAGACAGGGCTGGGTCCTGGAAGGAGCCAGACACCTTGTAACTGTGAGGGAGACAGACATCTCCACTGTGGGCCAGACCTCAAGACAAAAGATAAAACAAGTGCACCCACATACTTCCTGAGGATAAACATTGGGGACTGACATTCTAAATCAGCTTCTATCACCCTAAGGAAACCAGGAGTCACTAACACAACCACCTACTGGAAGAGCACTGCTTTATATGGATGCTTGCTTACTACGTGACTCATCTCCCCATTTGTTCCTGATTTAATCAATTTTGCGTTAGCAGTTAATCTTATTGGCTGACCATAGTTCTGTCCCATCTTATGCCATCTTGTGATCCCATGTTTTTCCCACCTTAGACCTGCCTCACTTTGTGGTTTTACTGTATAAAAGTCCCTAGAAAAGGCAGAGTCTTTGGCAACCCACTTGGGACCCCGTCTGTCTCTCTCCCAGACAGAAACTTTCTTTCTTTCAATACATATATTCTGCTCTTAACCTCCATTGTTCCTAAAATTCATTCTTCGATTTTAGAGAACACATACTCATATTGGACATTTGGTAGGTTGGAAGTTTCTTTCCCCCATATCAATACACTTCCAAAAGTTTTGAAAAAATGTAAGTTTTTTTTAAAAACCTTATTCTCAAAATGACCAAGGCAATACACTGTATTTTATATTACATAGCAGTACTAAAAGTCTATCTTAAAAACTGTCCATGTTTCTCTTTATTGCACTGCCAAATCACCTTTCTCTCCCTCTCTCTCTCTCTCTCTCTCTCTCTCTCTCTCTCTCTCTCTCTCTCTCTCTCTCTCTCTCTCTCTCTCTCTCTCTCTCTCTCTCTCTCTCTCTCTCATCTTTCTTCTCCCTTCCATCTCAGGCTATCTTCTTTCAATTTCTTCCTCTCTGCTGGACTTTTCTGATTTCTGGGGATCTTTATTTTGAGAAGGGATCATTAAACATTTTCCTTAAAGGTCAGAAAGCAAATACATTAGATTTAGAGGGTTACATGTCCTCTGTCACAACCACTCCTTGTAACAGGAAAGCAACCAATGACAAGTGAATGAATGGGTGTGTCCATGTTTCCATAAAGCTTTATTTATAAAAATAGAAACTAGAGTTTGAGCTACAAGCTATAATACTGGCTCCTGATTTCAAGCAATTCAGGAAACTTTTATCATTTCAACCTGTCTCCTCGCTCCACAAAACCAAAGATTTTGTTGTGGACATAACTGTCTTTGGAGGTGCAGGAAGGTAAGTAGGTGGTATACGTCACCATTAACATTTTCTACATTTTAGAAAAAGATGTGCATGTTTCTCTGTGTTTGTCTGTGCACACATAAGCATGCATGATGGTTGTGACCAGTGTCCTCTTGGCCAGTAATGATAGACAATAAGGTTTTCTTGTTTTTGGCTTCTTTTACTTTCTCATTTGATTCTGGGAAGATCCTTATGTTAACTTGCGTAATGGAAAAAATACTGACCCAGAGCCAGTGTATCTGATTGCTCTCTTGGTTGTATTCCTATCTTTGTGTTTGAACTTAGCAAGTCTATTCATATTCTGTTTAGGTCTGTCATGTTAAACTAGAATTTTTGCTCAATAGATTTTCAGCAATCTAATTCAGATGAACTCACACCTTGATCTCAGGTATGCATAGCATGAAGTGGGGTGAAGAATCAGAATGCTACCTAATGTGTCTTTGTCCTGACATTCAATCTCACATCTACGGCGAGGCGGGGGAGGAATTCTGAAATGTCTCTGCTGGAGTCCAGAGGCTCATGTGGCCTACCCCCAAAATCTTCAAAGTCTGTGATCTTTTGGCTTCCATCCCATCTTCTTCCACCTCTGCAGTATTTCAGACATCCCCAAATTTGTTTATGTGCCTTTAAAATGGCAGGGCCTTTTAAAGATTTGTTCTCATATACTTACCTTCTTTTTTTTATAGGCTTGCCAATCTTTCCTATCTTTATTCCTACTTCTCAGATGCCTGCTTATCTTGGATGGCCTTACTCCAAATGCCTACTTCTCAAGTTCGTGTAACCCACTGGTTTCTTAAAGAAAATTTGGGAAAAAGCATTGTTTCCAGAAGAATATCAAATCACAGCTTTTAGTTGTCCTGTTTCAAAGAACTTTTTTTTCTATACCTAAGAATTCAGGAGATTGCAGATTCCTGCTAGCCAAAATAAATGTGGTTCT
The DNA here is from genome assembly GCA_004363535.1 of Dasyprocta punctata. Classification (NCBI taxonomy): domain Eukaryota; kingdom Metazoa; phylum Chordata; class Mammalia; order Rodentia; family Dasyproctidae; genus Dasyprocta; species Dasyprocta punctata. The sequence goes on from RJWM01003444.1 coordinate 29,065, forward strand.
GGCTTTCCCCTCTGGAAGAAGTATGTTTAGCACTTGGTGCTCCTAGCCTCAACCATGCTTTGTGCCTGTCAAAGAAATTAGCTTCCCTTTATAGAGGTGGCCACAGTGATACTGTGTTTATTTTCTTTAGGTCTCCTTTCCACTATTGGTGCATTGAAAATGAAACATAACAGAACAGAGAGCAACAAAGCAAAACAGCCAAGCAATCCAAAAAAAAAAGAAGAAAGGCATCAGTAGGTAAAAAAGTTTGGAAAATTAAATGAAATTCTATTAGTGGGAAACTTTGAGGGACAGAACAACTTGGAACAAAAGTTACCTGTGAGAAATTGGTGGGAAAATTTAGAAAGTCACAAATATCCCAAATCCTTTCATTTAAGAACTCTTTTTTTGTAAGATTCTGCAGCCACAGGCTCTTTTTGTGTCTGGATTACATAGTCTCTATTGCATCAGGTTCCCACTTCTCTTCTGTATTTCTGGGTCCTTCTGACCTTAGAAGGAGATGGACAGCTGTTCCTAGGAGCTTGACTGGAGCTATGACCTGGTTAAAACTGACATAAATTGAGACAGTTTCAATGACAAGAACATGATTTAGAAAGGAAACCAAGAGAAATGACAATTTAGCCGCAGGTTGCTAAATCTTGATTATCCCCCTGCTGTGCTGTTGTTCTGTAGTCAATTTAGATTTCCCAAAGTCAATGCTTAAAAGCCATTTTAACTAAATTAGCAACTATGGAAACCTTTCACTCTGAATGTATGTTTATCTGCACTCCCCCTTAAACAATTTCTGTCAAGGAATCTCATGAAAAATTGGGGTCAAAAAATTCTGCTGAGGAATAAAGATGTGTTCAGCAAGTGATCAAACATTTGATGTTAGCACTGTGTGAATGACTCATTTTTTTTTGTTGTTGTTGTTCCCTCTAACTAGTATGTCTGTCTTGGTTTACACCTGTGGTTGTGGCATAATGATTAGTAACACTCTCTTTTATTGTGAAGTGTTCCAATCTGAGCAATAAATTGTAAGATCATTCTATAACTATGCAGAGAAAATTCTCAACTCCCAGAAGGTGTAGGAAGGAATGTTTTAACTAAATCCCTTTCATATATGATGGTCCAAAATGCAGGCTTCAATATTTTGAATTTGGAACGTTTCTTTTCAATGACAGATGCATTTATCACGATTTGATGCATTTCAGTCAGCTTTTCCTCACTGTGGCCAAATACCTGAGAAAAGCAATTTAAAGGAGAAAGATATAATTTGGTTCATGGTTTTAAATGTTTCAGTCTGTAATTGGCTGCTTTCATGGCTGTGGAGCTGAGGTGAGGCAGAGCATATTGCAGAAGGGTTTGGGGAAACAAAGCTGCTTGCTTCATGGAGGCTGGAGAGCAGCAGTCAGGGGAAAGAAACCAAGAGGATGGGGCCAGGGAAGAGATTCAATCCTCAAGGTCATGACCCCATAATCTACTCCCTTCAAGTAGGCCCATCTTCAAATTTTCCATTTCCTGTCAATAATGTCATCAGATCATAGGCTTATTAATGGTTTAATCCACTGATGAAGATAGATCTTTGTCATCCAAACATCTTCAAAAGCCTAACCTCAGAACACAGGTGACTTTTAGGGGGCATTTTAGATCTAAATTGTGACAATTTAACCTGCTAGAATCTTAAACTCCCTTACCACAGGTAAGCATACTGTATATCAGCAAGAGTTTTTTATTTGCAAAAATTCCACCTCTGTTGACATATTTGTTCACTGTGTGGTGGCCCATTTGAAGTGTATTGCAGTGTTGAGAAATGGTTGTAGGGTGGTATGTCTAACCCTGAGTCTGTTCCTTTTGCACACGTAAGGGAAGGGCTGAGGGAATTTTCCTATGTTGGGCCAGGGCTTTGCCTTTTTCTCTTTAATATTCCTCTATACTTTGAGACTATTTCTGTATTAAAACTGACAGTTAGCTTCAATACCTGCATAATAAAAAGAGAGTACCATGGTCATTTCAGTTTTACCTTTCCTCTATCGGACTGAGCTGAATTTGACCCTTGGCTTTGACCATTATGTAGTTATGTGACTGTAAGAAGGTGATTTAACTTTTTGAGCTTTCTTTTCCCATGTGTAAAAGGTGCTTCCAGTGTACATTTCCTCTGCCCTAGAATGTTAGTGAGCTTCAGGTCACTGAAGAGGTTAGGAAGAGGTGTGACCCTCTGTGTAGGTGAAAGGCAGTTTTGTCACCCTTCTATCATAATGGAGAACAATGCATAATTAAGTAATTTGGGGCAGCTTACACATGGTTCACAATGAGATGTGATTTGTTTGCTTCTTGCCTCATTATAAAATTTGTGTCCTCTCGTTTGATTAGAACATTCCAGTTTACTTTCGGGAAATTACTTGTTTTATGAGCTGCAGTCTCTTCATCTATAAAATGGGGCCATGTATAGTATCTAAGACTCTGTAGCTTCACATAGAAATTGAATGTGTGAAGTTTTTTAGACAATGTTAGGCTCTTTGTTGACTGCGACAAAGACCAATGTGACATACAGTCATGGTAGATGTACATTTGAGAATTTTTCTTTACTTAGCTTAGTATATGACTCACACTTAGCCACTGGACTTCACTTGTGTTAGAACTTTAAACTGTGCCAATCTATTTTTATTAGAAAGGTAAAATTCATTCTGCTCCTACGTAATAGAACTAGGACAATGAATCTAAGTCCTCTCTGACCTGTGAAGTTCAAATTAATTAATTCACTCATTGAGCAAATGTTTATTGATGTCTTTGTGTTAGGCAATGTATGCTAAATTCTTCACATATTTTTTTCATTTAATCCTTGGTATATATGAGGTGTTGGGTCTTGTTGCTTGCTTTGTAAATGAAGAAATGGAACTCTTGAAATTTAACTAACTTGCCAGAGATTATACAGCTAGCATGTTTTAAGGCTGATATTTAAACTTGGATCTACCTGACACCAAAACCTACATTTTCTTTGCTGTGGCATTTGGCCTCCCTTCTAGGGGAAGAACAGTTGAAAGCATATTTAACTAAGATTCTAGAGAGTGATTGTGACTTTGTTCTTTTATCCAATGTCTTCTGTGGCTGTAATGGAAGGTCCCATAAGCATGAAGGATATGGGTGAGTAGAGGCATCTGTTGAGTTTATCTGTTTAGTGCGTCTTCCTTCCCTCCTCCTCTTTTAGTTATGATGATGATAATAATATAAATAATCATAAAAATAATCCTGACAGATTTCTTCTTTTGTGAGGTGCATCCCATTGGCCCATTTCATGTAATTCTCATGATATTACCAGTTATAGAATAGTTCCTAAAGCCACAGGGATTTTCCCCTGATCAAAGCCTAGACAATCACAGTGCTCTTCTCCAGGGCACAAAAGCTTGATTCAAAAGGTGGGCAGATGACCCAAATCAGCCAAGCAGTTCCTTCCTTAGGTCTTAGGCACACTGCTTAAGGAAAAGGGTTTCTTTTCTGTCTCTGGATGTTAAACAAGGAAGGCTCTTTGATGCATCTATTTTCTCTTTCAGACTGGTTGAGTCATGGAAAGCCAGGGAGAAAAGGATTGACTTGTAGAGGAATGGAAAAATCTGAAACTATTACTTTAGGAATACTTAGTATTGTTAAGGTAAGTGTACCAACAAATCACTCATTGTTCCTACCTTTTTGTTTTTGAGTCTTGCCTCTGGCATTTGTAACTACTACTGCAATATACTTCCTAGTCTGTGTTTTCAGGAGTCCAGGGATGGGAGGTGATTTCCTGTACCTGTGAGATCCTGGTAGGGGAGCAGTCAGGACTCATTTGTTCCTCTATGCGTTGGCCATTCAAATAGCCCTGAGCACCTGCGGTGGTCTAAGGACAGTGCAGCAGCTGATCACCCCCACGGTCCCCATCCTGGCAAAGATCACCACCTATAGCCTCTTTCCTTGGAGGCTCCATGGCCTCCTCTCAGCTGGCTGTGTTTAGAGTCTGCTACTTGGGATGCTAAATTATTTATAAACTCTTAACCTGAGACTTCAAAGGCTTAAAGACAGATTCTGTTTTGGGGGTTAGGGGTCAAAGCTTCTTTCAGAGAAATTTCCCTCATGTTTTCTCTTTCTTTCCCCTAGCATATCAAGGATTCAGAACATTTCTCTTACTAAAATTATTCCAAAGGCGATGTTTGAGTTGTACCTGGAGCCCCCTTTGAACACATCAGCTCTGTTCGCATAAATTTAAACCCACTTGTGGGTTCTGATGGCTCCTGAGGCAGCAAGTGGTATGCACTTCCAGGAACAGAGGCCACAGAGGGCTGGCACAGAGCCTGGGAATTCTGCTTTCTCACTTTCTTCCTCATTGGGTTGTTCCCTTCCTCCCAGTTCTCTCACCATCACATTGGCTGGCAGCTCCTAACTCATCTTCCTGCTCCCTCATGCCCTCTGCACTTGGTCATCGCTGCACCTAGCTGAACTTTTTTGCAAGATCCTCTTTCCTAAATTTGAGTCATGTGTAGGAAAACAGATGCACCTTGAGACCATAATGTTAAGTGAAATAAATCAGACACACAAGCTTAAATATCATGTGGTTGTCTTATAGGAAAAATCCGAAGTGTAAATAATTCAAAGAGCAAAATGGAAAATAGATAACAGAGGACTGAGGATATAACTCAGCTGCATAAGCACCTGCCTGGAAAGCATAAGGTCCTGAGTTTGATTCCTGGCACCTGCCCCCTGCAAAGAAAGATAATAGGGAGATAGATGTTTTGCAAATGGGGAAGGGATCAAGAAATGGAAGGTGGTGGGAGGGAGGAAAAGGGGGCAAAAAGAGCAATGTATTATGTGCATGTACCAACTCCCCACGACGAATATAATCATTGTATACTGCAAACTTGTACATTAAAACAAACATTTAAAACTCCTTCCTCTAGAGATTGTGTTGCTTTGGGTACTGTTCAATTTCAGTGTCTCCTGGTGTCCACATACCTGGGGCTTACTTGCTGGGAAGATCTGGTCGAGAGAAGATGAGCCCAAGGCTGGGGACCTGGCTGGGGTGCTGCAATATCAATTCTATGCAAAGAGAAACATTCTAGTGGGGCAGTGGTGCTGGGAGTAGAGGGAGAAGAAGAGTGACCAGGATGGGGAAAGTTAATGGGTACTAAAGAGAGGAAAGAGGGCGGTACACAGATCACACAACTGACCAAAGCCTGAGCAGGGCTTGGCAGCTCTGCCCTCCTCACCATTCTGCTTTGCTCATTTAACTGCATAGATCTGTCTCCCAGTGCAGGCTTCACTCAAACACTGCCTCCCTAGGGAAGCCCTTCCCGGCTCACCAGTTTGAAGCGGGATCCCTTTTTTGTATGCTTGCACATGACCTTCGCCAGACAAATAATGACCTGTAAATAACTGTTCTGCAATAATTTACCTAACATCCGCCTGCCTCTTGGAAGCCAGGCTGGTCTTGTTTACCAGGAGGTTCTCAGAATAATGTCTACAACATATGAGGTTCCCCGGAATGTTTGTGGCATGACTGAAGTAGCAATGGTAGTTCTGTTGCTTTCCAAGGCTTGCTACAAGCTCTTGCTCAGGTGCTTCTCATCTATGTCCAGTCCTCCTGACCAACGCTGAGGAAACTGTGAGGTCCCTGTCCTCAGCACACATGGGAACTCAGCCAGCTTCCTTCTACTCATCTCAGAAACAAAAATAACAGCGTGGATACAAATTTCAAGGAGGGTATCTGGACGCGGAAGATGCCGCCGCAAGCCATGGTGAGTGACAGGGCGTGTGCCATCAGAAGCCGATGCCACCTACTTGAGTTTCCAGCAAGGCATGGGGAAGGTGGAGATGCAAAGACTCAGGAAAAACTTTGGTCTTGACCATTCTAGTTTATTTCTGAGATCTTCTGATTCCAATTAATTTTCCAGCTGTCCTCTGAGGGGGCTGCACTCTGAACTATTGGGAGACCCTGGAATCTCACATGACTGGGAGACTGAGAACAGGTAGGAGTGGGCTGAGGCAGTGAGAAGAATGCGAGGCCTGGGAAGGTGAGGAGAGGCCACCTGAGGAGAGAGAGAAAGGGCTGGAGGACCCAGGTGGGTCCTATGCAGAAACCCTAGTCTTTTTTTTTCTTTCTTTCCTTTTCTTTCTAATTTCTCATTGGTGGAAATATCCCATAGCTTAGAGAAAGAATGTTATTAAAATTTGCTAACCAAACTCCTGGCATAGCCCTGACACCATGCTGTGCTCTAGAGTTGCAGCAAAAACAACACATAGTTCCCTTTGCTTGGTTTCCTATGGCTCTGTCCAGTGTGGGGGTTCAGATACTGGTTGTGTGGCCAGAAGTCAGGGAGGGTTCAGGGGTTCTGCACACTAAACATCCAGGAAAGAGATCTTTTGGAGAGGTGGGGCTTAAGCTGAGAGCCAAAAGCTGTGCTGTGCAGAGAAGAAAAGAGCACCTGACCGAAAAGACTGCAAATGCTCAGGTCCTGAGGCTGAAATGGGCTTTGTTGACTCAAGGGCCTGGAAGACAGAGGAGTGGGTGGAAGAGAGAGCAGAGAGTGAGGGCACTGGGCGACGGTGGGTTAGCAGGGACAGCTCCACTGGGTTAGTGGCATGGTGGGAGGTTGGACAATCAACAGATGCTGAAGGGAGGTAGAGAAGTGACATGGCCAGGTTCATGGAGGTCGCTCCATGGCTTCATGGAGAACAAATATGACAAGAAGAAGAGACATTGGAAGGAAGCTGCTGTAGAGGTCCAGAGAAGAGATGATGTTGAAGTCAGTGGAGAGTAAGAAAGAGAAAGGGAATGGACTGGGAGCTTCTCATCCTACTGCTGAGTGGCCCTGTTATCTGGTCCTCAGTTTCCCATCTGTTAAACAAGCCTGCATACTTCTGAAAGTCCTCTTGGCTCTGGAGGTCCTGGAGGCTCTGTTGACTCTGGCTCTTCCATGGTCTGGGTCTGTTTGCTTTTTCTGTCAAGTATGAAAAACTCTCACTGGAAAGAATTTATAAATAAATTTTGTTTCATGGTGCAAGGATACATTTTCCAACTTTGTAAAGTTTTGTTAACGTTTTAAGCCTTTGACTATCTAGTGTCCCTGCTTCTTGGTGGGAGGTGATGGTTGAGGGTGTTACATTATTAATAAAGTATGAATACATTAAGGGATTTATTTTAATGTGACTTATGTGGGAAATATGATCTTTTGAGGAGCTTTTTGGCAAGCGGGCAGAAAGGCATGTTTGCCCCAAACCTCTGAAAGCCCTTGATCAAGCTGAGGTCTTTGTTTCCAGCAAAGCTCTTGACCTCTCATGGTTTCATTTCTGTTTACTCTTGGCAAATGTTTCGGGTTCAAAGGGAGAAGCTTTAAAAGCTACATTGGGAAAGTCTATAAAATCTTAAAGCATCTTTGACATCAAATAGCTCTTTCAAAGCAGTGATTTGATGAAGTAAATAGGAATGCAGCACAAACCATATGGAAAGCATTTTCCATAACTGCTCCACACTTGAATAACAAAGGAGAAAAGTTCTTGGCAAAAGGAGTTTGGGATTTTAATGACCCTTAAATATTTGGCTCAGTAGCCAGATGTGTTTTACCAGGCTGAAAACCCGGAGGATAGGCCCTGCCTTTCTCTTTGGCAAAACATAAGCTAACATGATGTTGCTGTTTGTGAAAAGATGTTTGTGCTTCATTGCAGAAAGCTTAATTCACCATGATTTCCTTAATTATCTGTCCCTCCCCCAAACTGGCAGAACTCCCAGCATGCCTCAGAGCATCATTTCTGATTTGAGACACTGAGCTGTTTATGAGCATGCCATGGAAACCTCCTTAATTATTTGAAATTAGGATCAAAGTGTGGAAGAGGAATCAGAGTGAGTCTTGTTGAAGCGACTGGGGCGGTCAGGGGGTTGGATCTCCTGGAGTGAGGCGAGAACCTCTGTCCTCACCCACTGGGCCATGTGAATGGAGCAAGTACCTGGATCTGTGGAGATAAGATGGGTTGTGACCTTGTCTGAGCTGTTACTGTAAAGTCCTGGTTCCGAACAAGCCCAGCTACATGAAAAGCAGTCATCTTTAAAGTTCACACTGAGTTGCTTCTGGTATCTTGCCATTACTTGAGACCTTTGTGGTGGGTAAACAGAAAGATTTTCATCTCAGAACAGCCTCAGAACTGGTTTCTCTAACTTTCATACACTAACAGGTGAATTGTTGGCCCCCAGTAAACTTTCCTGATAAGACACATACGTTTGCAATTTTGGATGATGGAGCCCAGTGTCCCCATTTCAAAGATGAGGAAACTGAGGGCCAGTTGGTAGAGGTGATTTGCCCAAGGACAGGAGTGGTTTGTCAGTGTAAGGAACAAGATCAGAATCTACCTACCTCATCAGCAGTTTGGATCCCAAGTGACTGTTTACAAAAATAAAATGTGACTGCCACAAGAAAATTTTGCAACACAGATGTTTTAAATCCTGTACTTCGGGAGGGAAAGGGTAGATGGGAAGAGAACAAACCACACACCAAGCTCTGGGTTGATATTCTAAATTGCTTAATCTTTCACACACACACACACACACACACACACACACACAAATGCTAAACATTGCGAGAAGAAGAAACTGAGGGTTGGAGAAGTCAGAGGACTGCAGCAGGTGGTACAGCCAGGCTGCAGCAGTGGCCTGGAGCCTTTATTTTTCCTGTGGTGGGAATGCTGGCCTATCACCACAATGCCCTAAGCTGGGCAGCTTATAAACAACAGATAGCTCTTTCTCTTGGGTTCTGCCAAGGGCCACTTCTGGTTCACAGACTTCTTGTATCCTCAAATAGTGGAAGGAGTGAGGAGTCTCTTTGGGGCCTCTTTCATAAGGTCACTAATCCCACATTTTGCCCTCATGAGCTAATTGCCTCCCTAAGACACCACCTCCAAATCCTATCACATTGCAAGTTAGGCTTTCAGTCTGAATTTGGGGGACACAAAATTCAGACCATAGCAAGTAAATTTAGAGTCCTCTAGGCAGGCTAGGCTCTCCTCTCTGGACCTGGTGGTTAGATCCCTGGCCTCCATACTTGTCATCTTAGATGAGGCCTGTGTGCTCCCCTTACCCTGGCAAGACCCCTAAAAGTGGCTCCATTTTCCAACCTTGTCAATAGATCGATAAGGATGAAAACCTTTGTGCTCCCTGGACCTAGGAGGAAGTGTAGAGAAACCAAGATAAAAGTCATAGCAGGGACTGGGACTCATATTCTTCTTTTAAAACATTAACTGCCACCTGCTTAAAACAAAACAAACACCCAAACCCTGTACTGAATCTAACTTTCTCTTCCTTATGGTGGCAGAGCTGGGCATGGGGCTGGTGACAGTACCCAAAGGGAAAGAGTCTACCTTGCTGACTTCTGCTGCTCCGTTCAAGCCCTCCCAGCCTCTCTTCACTATCCTTGTCCTTCTTCCTGGCCAACTCTAGTAGGAACTTCCTCTTGGCTGATAGTTGGCCTTCATCTCTACCCACAGCAGCTACACTCCTAGACTTCAGTAGCTGGCCTTAAAGACAGGACATCATTAAGGGGAAAAGGTGCTGGCCAGAGTGGTGGAGAGAGGCCAAGCAGAGGGAGTCAGCCTAGTGAGCATAAGGAAGGGTCAGAAGCACCCAGGGCTGGTGCCCAAGCACCCCAGGGGAGATTGTGGCTTTCCTTCTGAGTTGTGCCTTTGCTCCTGGGGCGTGTAACTGCATTGAATGTTCCAGAAGAATCACTCAGCCCTAACTTGGAGTCATGCAAGATTCTGAACATAGTTTCCAGCTTTCTGTTCCCCAGCCCAGAGGTTAAGAAGTTCCAGCTTCCTCCCAGAAGCCCAAAACTGAGAGCAGGGTCAGCAGGCACCTGGGGCTCACAGTGCTATCTGCACTGGCTCAGTTTCTGGACGTGCTCTTGGCCAGCTCCTGTCCTGCGGCCACTGGACAGAGTGTGCAATGATGTGGACTTGAAAGAGAGCTGGATAGAAACCGAATGGCTTTGCCTGGTTTCAGGCTTGTTAATTAAACATAGGGATTATAGAGCCCCAATCTTCACAGAAAGTAGATTTATCATACCTCATTACCAGATTTTATACACTCCACTTGGGCGAGACTGATGTTCTGTATTAAAAAGAATGCTGGCTTTTATGGTCTAAAACCTTCTGCTATTAAGACAGAAGCATTCAGAAATGACAGCAGCAAGACCCACAGTGGCACTTGCAGGTCTCTAATGAGATGCTGAACCCAGACAAAGCCCACGTCCTCTCTGGGCATAACCCAGGGACATAGGTCCAACTCAGGTTCAGTCTGAACCAGGTCGGACTCTGTTCCTTTAGGGCCTGTGGACTTAATTTTCTGCTTCTCTTCAAACTTGTCCTTCTGATTTCCATAGGATTGACATAGAAGACTATTACAGTTTGTGTCTAGATAACCCTCCAAAGCCTCATGCAGTTTTAGGTGGGGCTTTTTTGGAGGTAGCTAAATCTAGAGTGTGTGACTGATTCATGGTTCAGTGCTAGGATTAAGAGTGGGTGATGGTCAAATTAGTCCACTGATTGGATTGGCATGGCCCTCATCTTAGTAGACTGGATATAGTATAAGGGGGCAGAAAGAGATGTCTCTGTATCTCTCTGTGTCTCTGTCTCTGTCTCTCTCTGTCATTGCTTTTAGTGTCTTCCACTACCATGAACGGTTGCCCCTCTGCCATGCCATCCTGCCATGGAATCTGTCGATTATGAACTGAAACCTCTATGAACTGTGAGCAAAATAACCCTTTCCTCCTTTAACTTTGGGTGTCAGGTATTTTGTCTTGGCAGTGAGAAAAGTGCAACAGAGAGACCTTTCTCCCTTTCAGGATGAGTTGTAGCACTCCAACATGGCTGTCATGCGTACATGCATACATGTGCACCTGCCATATGGTGCCTTGGCATTTGAGAAAATAGAAGAAGCATGAAGGCAGGCCAGGAAACCTAGGAGGAACTCTCTAACTTCTCTTGTAAAGAAAAACCCTCATGTGAGAGGTGCCCATCTACCCCCAGAGGAAAAGGAGATCCTCCTCTGCAAATACAGGCTACAGACAAGAATCTGAGCTCACCAGCCCCCCTCAGGACCTTGGTTCATTCCCATCAGCCCAGACCCTTTGTTCAGTCACATTCCTCCCTCCAGTCTGCTTGTGACCTCGCCTGTGACATAGTGTTTCATGGCTGTTTTGGTCTTTATTTCTAAGTCTCCCATGCCATTTAAAACTTGTATTAAGAAATTTTGCACACTTTTCTCTAGTTGATCTGCTTCATGGCTGTTATGAGGGCCTCAGCCATGAACCTGGCGGTAGGTGAAAAACTAACTCTTCATACCTATAGTATGCATGCGTGGGTATATGAAGGGTATATGTGTGTTAAGTGTGTGTATGTATAGAAGTAGGTAGTGGATGTGTGTGTTCATAGGTGGGTTTGTATTTATATTTTTGCAGACAGATGTGGGCATGTAAGTGTTTGTAGATAAATAGGAAGGTAGCATGTCTGTGTATAGGTAGGCGGGCTCGTATATGTGTTTTTGAAAATAAATAGGCATGTGTATATGCATATAGATAGGTGTCTATGTAGACAAGTATACTTGTAGGCAGAAAAGTGTGTGCATGTGTACAGTTTAAACAGAATTAGTGTCAAAGGATATTTTAAATGTCAAGTAGTTCTAGAATTGTAGTGGCCAACAGGAGACCTCTGACCAAGCCCCCTCACTCCTGATTCCTATTTTCTAGAAGCAACGGCTTTCATCTCTTAGCTATTTCTTTTTTATATTCACCTTTACATTTCTAATGATCACACAGATGCTGCTTTCTGACACTTTCCCTGGGTTAGGCAACATACAGTATCGGTCCTTTATGGCAGAGGAAGTTTCAGCAGGCCTCCACCTCTCCCCATCCCACATGGGTGTCCTCTGTTCCTCCTTCCAAGATGTCTATCGCTCCTTCTGTTAAATAACCATTCAGTGGCATTGTTATGGACATATCAATATTATTCATGGTTGAGACATCTAGTAGCTCATGATGACATTTTCCTTCTAGTTATTAAGTACAGAGATAATTGCTGTGTGTTCATTTGCCAGGTTTCTATGGGTCTGTCACAGGTTCATCTCCAGTCTTTAGGTGCCTGTGTGAAGTCACACCCACCAGATCATCTCTGACTTCTTGATACTTGTGCCCCGTCTCTCTGACTGCCAGGTTTGGGCTCCAGAGTTGCAGCTCAGTTCCAAACCTGGGACTTCCTTTACTTTCAGCCTTGGGGTAACTCATATCCAAGGTTGGGATCTTCTATTTCTTGGATCCTACCATGTTCCTCTTTCCTGGTTTATTCCTCATTAGATTGATGGCTCTCTCTAAAAATGCATGAATAAATGACCATGCGAGTCTTAGAAATATTTTTCCTACCTGAAATCTCTATTTGATGATTAGCTGGGTATAGAATTCTCGGTTGCAAGTGTGTGTACTTAGTTTGCTTCAGTATTTTGAATTTTCTTCTCGGTTCCAACATGCTGTTGATGACAACTGACCGATCTTTTGTATATGACCTTCTTTCTCTGTCCAGTTTTTAGTACTTTTTATTTCTCTCACCAGTAATGCAGTATTTCACAGTAATGTGACATTGTATTGATCTTTCTTCTGTCACTGAGCTAAGTTTTCAATGAACTCTTTCAGTCTGGAAATGCATGTCACTTGGGGAACTTTTGTTTCTTCAATATTTTTCTCACCTCTGTTTTTCTCTATTTTTACATTCTAGAGTGTTTAGCAATCAAATCTTGTTTTTTGTACAGCTTCTCTAATGTTCTTATGCATTCTATTCCATTTTCAGTTCTTTCATTCAAATATATATCTAGACTCTGCCAAAAATGTATACACACTTCAGGGAAAGAAAAACCTGTATAAATATTTAAATACTAAATTTATTGAGGCATCATGAGATTAATGTAAGTTACCTTTTGCTTCTACAATTATAAGAGGTACTCAAAGTCATGGCCATTAGCTTCCACACATTCATTAGAATGGCAAACTGCTGCTTGGATAAACTTGGTCACTGAGGTTGCTGCACACACATTTTCAATTCCTTCTCTAAGGGCCAATAGTGTAGTAGATTTTCTGCAATATACAGCATCCTCTAGGGCCCTCTATATAAGGGTAGCACCATCTGTTGAAAAAACATCATACTATTTTTCTTTTCCTGAAGTGTGTTTACATTCTGTCTCTATCTCCTCTATCTCTATCTCTATCTCTATCTCTATCTCTATCTCTGGATGTATATGTATATTCTTTTTTAAAACTGCGTTTTCTATCGGTAAGCTTTTCTTACCTTTCCAAGGATATTGAAATCATGATTGTTTTTCTTCTTGTATCTGTGTCTTAGTTTTTTTTATAATTTCCATTTTCTTTGCTTTGATAGATTTTCCTAAGCGCTCAGTGATGCTTGGTTGTGCTTGCATATGTTTGGGGACAATGACAAGCCGATGATTGTAGGTATTACTGTAGCTGGACAGAGCTTGTCAGCTAGGGACTTAGTTATCCAGAGCTGGAGCTGTGACCTGGCAGTTACTTTGCCTCTCTCTTTCTGACCCCAAATATCGTATCTGCTTAGGCTGGTCAGCTTGCCCAGGGAGGACTTTTCTGGTCCTCTGCATGGGGAATCAAGTTGGGCCTGTGCAGTTCTATAGTCTTTCTGCTTAGAGGCCGACTTTTCCTTCTCCTTCTAGTTTTTAGGGTGATGTGTCACCACAGCCCTAGATTATCCATCACTGAGAGTGCTGGTCTTTCTGGTTCCCTGTCCTCAGGGAGTAAAACCTGATATGTCAGAGAAAGGGCAACCACCCAGCCGTGCAGAAAGAGGGGGAGCTGGAACCTTAGCAACTCCTGCATATCATGTTTCTAGAGATTCCTCCTCCCCAACCTATCCAGAGTTCTATGGTCACATCAAATGTGCGCAATGTGCCTCCTCTAATTCTTGGGGCACCTCTAGTCCCTTGAAACCTTGACCACTTCATTTCAGGGATGGTAACAGTGAACCATGTTGTTGGTCCTGGGCAGATTGACAACCTGAGGTTTAGCAGTTACCTCCTCCTACTTCTCTACCTTAATGGAGTTCACCTACCCTAAGTTGGCCTCAGGAGGGATACAGCTTGGATAAAAGTGGGTTTCAGCCCAAAAAAATTTCACAGACTTCCTCCTAACTTCATCTGCTTGGTTGTGTGAGTTCAAAACAAATCTGTGGAAGTTTAGGTGGGGTAGGGATTTGGGAATGCCCAGCCATGAGTCCTCCTCAAGCCTCTCCTGCTTGCTTCAACTCTTTCTCTCACATTTTCATCCTTCCATTTGACATATCAGTAACACTGGTTACTTTAGGATGATTTGTCTTCCTCCCTCCCTCTCTCTTTCCTTCCTTCCTCCCTTCCTTTTTTCCTCCCTTCCCTCTTTCCTTCCTTGCTTCCTTCCTTCCCTCTTTCTTTCATTTGCGTCCTGAGATTGAATCCAAAATCTTTGCACTGAGCTACTTCCCTAGCCCTTTTATTTATTTTTTTATTTTTGACACAGGGTTTCACTAAGCCACTGAGTTGCCCAGGCTGGGCACGTACTTGTGATCCTCTCAGAGTGCTGAGATCACAGGTGTGCGCCATCGCACCCAGCTTTGTTTCTTTTCATTTTTCAAAAACTTGTAAGTTAAGTAGAAGGAGCTGGAGAGAAAGTGCTCTGGGCATTCTTCATGGTTTTGAGATAAAAAAATGCTTGGTACGGAAATGCAACTGGTGACCGTGTGCATATTTCGTTTTCCTGAGCCACATTTTCTTGTCTCATTGTAATATCAGGTCCAATGGACAGAATTTTTAAAAACTATATTTTAAATTAGGTTTAAATATATAAAATTATTGGCACAATTTAGATACATATAATGATCACATTCATCATAGGGAATTTGTACCTGTTCTTTATGTATCTTAATTCCTCTTTTTTTCTCATGTCCCATCCCTCTCTTCAATCCCTCTTCCCCTCCTAATTTGCAAAGCTTTGTTTCCATTTTATCCTTTTTTCATATATTCTCCCTCCAATTCCTCTTTCCTTTTGAAAAATTACTTCCCATTTCACAATATCTATTATATATTTTTGTTCTTATTTATAATTTCAGCTTCTCACACCAGAGACACAATGTGATATTTACACATATGTGTCTGATTTATGTCACTTAATAGTATGGCCTCAAGGTCCATCTATTAAGCTATAAATGTCTCAAGTTTATCCTTTTTAGGGCTAAGTAGTACTCCATTGCATTTAAAAACCAGCATACTTTTTATGCGTTTGTTGGTTGATGGGTGTTGGATTGTTTCCAAGATTTAGCTATTTCAAACTGTGCTGCTATAAATATGGGTATGTATATATCACTGTTGTATGATGGTTTTAGTTCTTTTGGGAAGATACCAGGAGAGGGAATAACTGGGTCATATGGAGCCTCTAGTCTTAGATATTTTAGAAAATTTCACACTGATTTTCATAGTAGCTGTATCAGTCTACACTCTCACCAATAGTGGAGAAGGGTTTGTTTCTTTTTTCCCACAGCCCCTCTAGCATTTGTTATAGGTTGATTTTGTTGATAACGGCCATTCTTTCTGGAATGAGATGAAATCTCAGTGTTGTTTTAATTTCCATCTCATGAGTGATCCGTGATGTTGAACATTTTTTTATTTTTTTGGTACCAGGGATCAAACTCACGATCTTGCACTTGCCAGGCAGGTGCTTATGCCCCTCAGCTAAACCCCCAACTCCTGAGCTGAATCCTCAGTTCCAATGTGGAACATTTTTTTCATGTTTTTATTTGTCATTTGTACTTCTTCTGAGAAGTGTCTATTCATTTCAGATGCCCATTTTTTTTATTTGGGTCTTTAAATTTGGGGGCGTCTGATTTTGAAAGATTAAATAAAATGGACAATCCCTTAGCCAACCTTATCAAAAAAAAAAAAAAAAGGAGAGAAAAGACTCAAACTCATGTAATTAGGAATGAAAAGGCTGAAATCACAATGGATCCAGTGGAAATCCAGAAGATCATCAATACCTCCTTCGAAAATCTTTACTCTAGTAAGGTAGAAAACACAGAAGAGATGGGCATACTCTTCTGTACATATGAATTACCAAAGTTGAAATTGAAAATATAATTAAAAAGTTATTAACAAAGAAAAGTCCAGGTTGTGAAGGATTCACTGCTGAATTCTACAAGAAATTTAGAGAAGATCTAATGCCATTACTTGTCAAACTCTTCAATGGACAGAACTTTGGCCAGAGGGAATACCTAATTTCCAGAACTTTCTGGTGTTTGCTCCTTCTCCTTCTTCCCCCCTTTTTTTCTACGTGATGTGAGGGGTAAAGACTTTTTCTTGCTGATTTCTATAACCCCAGCACTCAGCAAAGTGCTCTGAACAGGTTAGGTGTCCAAAATATTTGTGAAATTAGGTGACTAGAGTTCTCTCTAACATCCCCTGGGGGATGGAGGCAGTGTGGAGGGTCTTTGAAAGCAGCCACTACTCGTAAATGAAATAGGTCAGCCAGCTGTGCTTGCAACAGGGAGTCTGTAGTTTTTCTTGCAAAGACAGTGCCATGTTTTAGGAACAAACAGAAATTTAACCTCAGATATTCTTTCCCTCGCTAATCTCCCACGGTTAGGGGGTGCCTGTTTGCCTCATTGGCAAGAGTACACTTGGATGCTGGTCATTGGAGCTGTGCTGTGGGTCCTGGGAAGGGCTTCTTTATCTCCTCCCATTGCCAAGTCTCACTGTTATTCAGGAACCAGGCCCATGCTGGTCTTAAGTGAATCAGTTTTGCCTTGTAAACAGTGCATTTATTATTTTCAAAAGCAAATGTGTGATATATGTATGTTGTTAAATGCAGTAATAGAAGAAACACCTGTGAACTCAAAACTTGATATAAAAATACTGTAAGAGCAATACCATCCTGGCACTATCCTCCTTCCACATACCTATGAATGTTCTGCGTTTTGTATTCATTGTTCAACTACTTTCATTTATACATTATTATGTATCTGTTTCTGTATCTGTATATACCCCTAAGCAATGTATTACTGGGTTCTTGTTTTGGCTTAACTTTAAAAAAAATTTTGTGAAGCTATAAATATTCTTATGCATTTGCTTTGTCTCTCACTGTGGAGTCTGTGATGTTCTTTCACTGTAAGTCCTTCATTAATTTTCAGTTACATACTATGCTATTGTGTGACACCATAATTTATTTTTGTGTTAATATTTGGACTATTCCAGACTTTTCTAGAAAAAAATGTGCTTCATTACCATATTGCAAACATACCTGGATGTAAAATGTGGCACTTGCCTGAAAATAAAATTATTAGGCCATATATAACACATAAAATAAACTAATGCCAAATTGCTTTCCAAAAGAATTAAATCTATTTATATTCTCCCTGGTAGCATATACAATTTTCCATTAATGTACATATTCATCAGCACTGCCAGATTCTTTAATTGAGTATATTATGCATATTATCTCTTTATAATGTGTGTTATCTTATTTTCAATTAAAACATCTTCATCATAATAAAGAGGTATCTTTTCAAAAAGTTCATAAGCTATTCTAGTTTTCTTTCTTAGGATTGTCTATTCAAGTCTTTTCCGTAGCTTTTATTTGGATCATGTCTCTTATTGATTTTTAGGAGTTAAATACATATTCTGGATTCTAATAACTTGATCTTATGTATGTGTGGCAAGTATCATTCCTAATTTGAGCTATTTTATTTTTTTCTTAGCTGTCTCAATGAACAGAAATTCTTAATTTTAGTGTAGTTGAAATTATTGATCTTTTCTTCTCTTCTTGAATGGTTTATTTTTCCATGTGGATAATCAATTCAACTGTTTTAGCACCAAATATTGATTAGTCCTACTGTTTCCCACTCACCTGAAAAATTAGCTCTGTCAAAAATTGTATGTATGTATATAGTGGATCTATTTTTCAACTCTTTACTCTGCTCCACTCGTCAATTTGTCTATCTCTGCACAGATATCACATTGTCTACTGTGGTAATTCAGCTCTCCAATAATTCTTGATGATTGGTGGGGCAAGCTCCCACTACTGGGCTCTATGTTATTTTGATCAGTCTTGTTCTCGCGCATGCATTCAAGAAGCTTTGAGAAAGGTACATAATGCCATTGTCATATCTAAAATGCCATGACTTCACATATCCAGGCAACAAAATGTATTTCTTAAACTCAAATAAAAATTCAAGTGAAATTCATCCCAAGAGTTATGCATCATCTGGATTTTGCTATTTTATCATCACTGTGTCATTTAACCTGCTCCTCGGTTCACTGTATTTCTGGTAAACACTTCTGACTCAATCAGATTAAAGTTTATTTTGAGGAGGAGGAGCAGGAAAACTCCTTCACCATCACAAAAGTGGTGGTATGCGCATCTATCAGGAGTCATCTAATACTCAGTTGTTCATTTTTGTGTGTGGTAGTAGCAGTCACTGACCATCATGACTCAGATTTATTAATTCACTAGGAATTGAAAATGGTGGGTATGCTTTGTTTTTTTTTCAGTGGTGGGTATTCTAATTCTGTGGTGTCTTCAGTTATCCAAAATTGTTTCATAAAGAATAATTTCTCCTAGTTAACTGTTTGGTTAACTTGAAGAACAGTTTAACAAGGAGAAACAAGGCAAAGACTTGTTTCTGTTCCTTTACTTATCAGTTTTTAAAATGATGATTTGGCATCACAAGATCTCCCAAAGACAACAAATTGGGATTTGTTTTTAATGCCATTGTGAATTCAAGGGCTAAGATTATTAATGTTGCATTTTAACTCACTTTATTCATTATCCCCTTGGATGTCTAAATTGCCACATTTGTGGCCAGGGGGAACTTCCTTCATTTAGCTCATACAATCTTTTTACATGACCCAGTAATCTTTCTTAGCAACTTTGAAACCTGAAATTAAAAGATCTTCCAGACTCATCTTTGACATTCCCTATCCTAGACTAAGAATTCATATAAGTATAATATGTCATAGGTTCTGATATAGCCAAATCAAACTTGTGATTACATGACTTGATTTAACCTCATTAATCTTCTGTAAAATTTCTTCCCCATGGCTTTTTGGGGGAGTTCTCACCAATCCAAGTAATTTTTTCCTCTATGCATCTCTGGAAAACTTTCAGATGAGAATTGCCATCTAAGTTTAATTTCAGTTTATGTTTGCCTTATTTTGAACTAGCCAAATATTATATATGTGTGTGTATACCACACACACCTATGCATATGCATTTATTTACTTATTCATTTATTTGTAAATGAACTTGCCAAGTTCACAATTTCCTTTTTGGGGATTTTTATTAGAAATGCATTACTATATAGGTCATTTCTCCTCAAGTTAACACATTTATATCTTCCTATGCATGATCTAGGACTATTTACTCATGCACTTCTTTTTTATTACAATTATTATGCATATAAATTGTGAAAATTAGTAGTTTTCATTATGAAATGTTCATGAAAGCATATAACACACTTTAGTCACATCTACTTTTTCTATTATTCCCTCCCTCTTCATGTGTTTCAATAAATCCTTCTCATCTCTCCTACAAAGGTCTTAAGATAATTTTTTAGTCCCATTATGTGTTTTGTTACTGTTCTAAACGCTATCTTTAAAATATTTCATTTATATCTATCAGATGATTAAATATAAATGATTTTTGTACATTTCTCTCTCTCTTTTTTTTTTTTTTTGTGGCACCGGGAATCAAACTCACAGCTTCACACCTGCCAGACAGGTGCTTAAGCCACTGAGCCAAAGTCCCAGCCCTTGTACATTTCTCTTATGTTGAATAATTTTTCTAGCCTTTTCTATTTTAATAATTGTAGATCTTTGTATTTAGGAGTTATGATGGTTTTGTTTTATCTATTCTGGTCCTTCTACATTTGATATCTTTTTCATTTCTTAGTCCGTTGCTGAGCATCTTTAGAACAACACTGGATTGCAACAGATTCTTAGGTTATCTGCATGAAACACTATCAAGTGTCTTCTGCCTAGATTAAACAAATATTAGAAGAAAAGCTTTACTTTTCTCTGGTTATCCCACACTCTTAATCTGTTTAGTTTGACTTTGGAGGACTGAAGACCTCTGCTGCAGTTTGCCAGTGGACTTGCAGCTGCGATGCTTCCCATTGTTTTGTTTATCGAACCTGGACAGACAGAGGGAAATGAAACATAGGTGTCAACTGCCTGTTAATATGAGCAGGATGAACTGTGCTGGGGTCCTAGGGAGTCAGGTAAGCTCTGTGATAGGGTCCCAGGACACAGCTGGGAACATCGAGTGATGTGAGCCTGAGAGGCAGGGAGTCTTGGGTCAAGAAAGTCCTGAAGGTCAAATGTGAGAAGTTATTTTACTGTTGGTAAGACCAAGCAGGCAATGGAATTCAAAGCAAAATCTAAACATTGAGAAAACAATGGACCCTAGACTCAGCAGAGAGCACATCATATGCCTTGGATCCAAGTTGTGTTGTCTGGGTACTGTTTCATCAACCTCACGTCTGTGGGTCACTGTGGTCAGAGTCAAGTGTAGCACTGTAGGAACAAAAGGTCACTATGCATGAGGAACTCCTAGTTCATGTGCTGGCATGCAACAGGGGCTCAATAGACAGCAGTTCTTGGCAGGTGCAGCACCTCTGTAGACAAGCAATGCTGTACCTGCCATGAACTGCTCTTTATTGAGCCCCTATTGCATGGAAGGACATGAGCTAGGTGCTTTGCGATCACTCAGCTGTGGGATCTTCTGCCAACCCAGTCATCGCCCCATGTCCCATATCCCTGAGGTTCACACTACAAGTCCTTCGCAGCACCCAATCTGGAAAACAGCCTCTGGAGCCTGATTGGTCCCCTGGTGAGTAGAATTTCAGCTTCGTACTCTGGTTTTGACACTTGCCTAATTAACATGGTCTAGAGTCCTTTGCAGTTCACGGGCAGAGCTCAGGTTGTGGTTCCCATCATCAAGTTGGCTCTGGCTTCATGGAGGTCTGAAGATCTGTGTAGACAGGGCCAAAGTTGTTTTAGCCATCACCTTAGTTAGTATATATTAGTTTTTATCTCAATCATCTAGTGCATATTCCTGGGATCCACCCTACCAGGCCACAGAATCATAATGTTGTTTGCTATATGATCTTAGGCAAGTCTTCTCCTAGGGCCAAGGATATGGCTTAGTGGCACACCTTTCTGGCAAGCACAAGGTCCTTAGTTTGATTGCTGGTAAAAAAAAAAAAAAAAGAAAAGAAAAGATAAAAACGTCTTCTCCTATCTCTGGCTGTCAGCTTCCCACTTCAACTGTCCAAGATTCTTTTAGCAGAGTCTAGTCTGCTGGTTTCCCTCCCCTAGGCAGGCTCCAACTCTAGGCAGTATCTTTCTGCTATAAAACTCACCCAGGGAGGGGCAAGGAAATTCACTGCTCTCATATCTCGTACTATTATCTTGACCAATCTCCTTTCACACATTTTATCCTTCATTTTATGATAGCTATTAAAGACTGTTAGGAACTCTATTGGTTCCTTGAGGGATATTTATGCATTTTATAGGACACTCATGAAGGAGAGAAGCTCCTTATTAGGAGCTGGCAGGGAGATCCTGCATTAAGGGGGCATTAGGAGACCTCTCCCAGAGAATAATGATGTTATGGCTTCCTGTTTAACTTGCTAGTTTACGCACCTGTTTGAACTGTTTTCTTTGCGGGGGATTAAGGGATCTTTGAGAATTTCAAACAGTTTGGGGAGACTGTTGTCTCATCGGGATCTTTCTTCTGTTTGCAGGAAGAGTACGGAGAAAGGGAAGCTGGTCTTCTTTTCTGATTTCTCAACTCTTCCCCTCCTGCCTTAGTTCACTTGCCCATTAAGAAATCAGCATTTGGCCTGCATCTTGGATTTACTCCTGCTATGTCCCTAAGAGCATTAGTCCTCACCCCACATTTTCACTACTCAGGCTCCTCAGCACATCCCATATTTCACAGGACAAGAGGCAATCAGTAATCTCCAGCCTTGTTTTTTTTTTTCCTTTCTTTTAAGTAGGCTTTATTTTTTAGAGCAGTTTTAAGTTCAGAGCAAAATTGAGCAGAAGGTATAGCGTTCCGATGGACCCCTTGCCACTACCCATGCACAGCCTCCCTCACCAACAACATTTTTCATCAGAAGGGCACATTTGTTATAATCGATGATCCTGCATTGTCACATCATTGTCCCCCAAAGACCATAATTTACATTATGCTTCACTCTTAGTGTTGTGCATTCTGTGGGTTTGGACAAATGTATAATGACATGTATTCACGATTATAGTGTCATGGAGAGTGGTTCCACTGCCCTAAACTGCCTCTGTGTTCCACCAATTCATCACTCTTCCCTCAATTCCTGGCAACCACTGATCTTTTTATTGCTTGCCTAGTTTTGCCTTTTCCAGAATGTCATATAGTTGGACTCATGCAGCATGTAGCCTTCTCAGATTGGCTTCTTTCACTTAGCAATATGCATTTAAGTTCTCTCTGTGTATTTTCATGGCCTGATAGCTCATTTGTTTTTAGTGTTGAATAAAATTCCATTGTCTGAATGTATGACAGTTTATCTATCCATTCACCTACTGAAGGATATTTTGGTTGCTTCCAAGTTTTGGCAATTATTAGTAAAGCTGCTGTAAACATCTGTGTGTAAGTTTTGATGTAAGTCTTTAACTCCTTTGGGTAAATACCAAGGAACATGATAGCTGGATCATATGGTAAGAGTGTTTAGTTAGGTAAGAAATTGCCAAACTCTCTTCAAAGATGTCCAAACATTGTAAGTCCTTTAGGGAAGTGGGATATCCATGCCTGGAGCTTGAGAGATTTCCAAGATTCTCCCTCTTCCTCTCTTTCCCACAACCAGTATCACTCAGGTTCTATTGATTCCTCTTCCTTCATGTATCTCCCTAAGGCTTCATCTTCTCTAGAGAGGCTAACATAAAGTTCTTTTTGTGGTCTAACTCCAGGTTTCCTGCAGCAATTCCAAGGATGAGCAATGCCTATGGACAGTGCTGTTACCATGGTGACCAGGATGGGAACAAAGGCACACCATAAATCTCTGGTGTAATTCTTGCCTCTCAAAGTGTGGTCCCAGACCACCTGCATCGATCCTGGGGATGGTTAGATAGGCAGATTTCCAGGTTTCTCACAGATCTAACAAATCGACAGCAGAGGAAAGGGGCCCCAGAATCTATGTGTTTAACTCCCTCCATCCCTGCAAAGCAGATTCTGATAGAGTTTTGAGAACCCTGGTTTTAACTCTGTATCCATTGCTTAACTGTCCTTTAGGCCTGCAAAAGGAAATCTCTCAGCGCTCCAGAATTCTCCTTTTTGCCTAGCGCATGTCCCTGGATAGGAGTCCTTCAATTCTGCTCCCTACTAAGCCTTCCTTCTCCCTGCCCTCCTTTTTTTTGCAATTGGACCTGCTGTCATCCTCTATTTCTCTCTGCCTTTTTCTCCATCTCATTTTAATTGATTCTGAAGTGTTAAGGCATTTAGTGAATATGAATTTGTGTTTCACTGAAATCAATCTCTTTCTGCAAGCTTGCTTCCCCCTTCTTTCAAGTCAGCTAAATCTTGCCTCTCCAAAATGAAATGGCTCCAGGCAGAACCAGCCTTGAGTTGATTACCTAACACCAAAGCAGCTCCAAACACTGCTGATCTGGCATGACCTAATTTGACCCAGAAATGCTGCCTCTCTCAAGAGCATGGTCAAGATCATGGTCCTCATTGTGGAAATAGGTATGTTGTCACCTGCCTTCCAAGGGGTGGATGACAGAGGGAGTGGGAGGCATTAAGGCTCTGGGGGCATTTTTTCCAAATGAGAAAGGAGAGAGCCCTCCCCTTCTCCCCCGGCAAGACTGGGAGTAGTGGAGGAAATGTTCCTGGCCTCTGATGTTTGGGATGACCCCCCAAAAATATAGCAAGCGCTTTTCTGTCTCAGTATTTAAGGCTCATTGTTCACATTGTGGGGCTGGAGTCCTGGAATCCCTACACTGTGAGAATCCAGTTTGTGTCATAGGAGCAGCAGGGTTTTTCTGTACGACTTTCGTTTCTTCACTGGCAGAATGGTGAGACACTGGCTCGAAGATAACTGTTAGTTTTCCATTAGTATTCACACGGGTAGATATTAGCCTGCTTATTTTATAGTAGCAGCCACTGGGCATGTTAGTTGGCTATCCAACATCAAGCATCTGTCTCCCTCACAGGAAGTGACCAGGTTCAGCTTCTGGTTTCCAGGTCCACCATGTCTGTGTGTGCAGTGCCTAAGAGATGGAATTCCTGGCTAGGCTGTGTTCATTATTCTTCCATTCCCTGGATCTGAGAAAATGGGATGTGTCAGGCAATGAAGGAGGCTTCTCAGCATTTGGGCTCAATTCCTATGCATCACTATGCTGAGAAGAGTGTTGGAGCTCTGAACATTAGTGAGTTTATGAGTCTGCTCAAAGGTGAGATGGAAGTACCTGTCCAGCAATGCTTGGTCATGTTAATTATCCACCACAGGCTGGGGCTCCTTCTTAAATCCAGCTCCTGTGCCAACATTTGCCTTGGTCTCTTCCACTATCAAATGGGAGAGGATAGCACTACCCCTTCCCTCTCTCTAGGGCCAAAGTCCAAATAATGAATGAGTTAATGGATTTGCATATATTTAGCACAGTCATTGGCACACAGTAGGCACTCAGCAATGTTTTTCTAAAAATATTTATACACGTGAGGACAAATAACATAATAAAAAGCTGTTTAAGCATCTGTTTATCCACAAGAGCTGTGAGTTGGGAGGCAAATGCAGGTTTCAACCACCAGGGCACAGGACACAATCCTAAATCATAAGGATACTTGTCTTTGTTAAAAAAAAATTACACAGAGAGTGATTAGGGGCTATGCTGATTATACACACATGAAAAAGTTCAGCGTTGGTTGGTTAGATCAGCATTTCTTCCTCCTGGTTTCTTATCACCCCAGGATGTCTCCAATTATCTCAAGAAGGGTCAGCAACCACTCAAGATGCTATTAATTTTAATTCATTTTAATTAAATATATAAATGGGCTATGTACCACTTTGTGGAAAGAGAAAAGGGAAGAACAATATCTTAAAACAAAATATATAATTCCAGAAGCTTGCAGGAAGTGGAATTAAGAAGATGCTTGGGGGACGCTGAGTATGTGACCCAGATAGAGGACCCAGAAGAGGGCCTCCTGCTCTTCTTTTTGATCTAAACACCCTGTGATTCTGGTTCTGGGACCTTGCATGTGTCATAACTTCTGCTTTCTGAATTTGTCTCTCCCTCTAAGTTCTCTCTGCATTTATCCTGTGTTGACCCCCCACTTCAGTCTCATAGTAGCTTGCCTTCCCCCAACCCATCTCCCTGTGTGGGGAAGTAACGTCCCCGTGCATCCTTCATGCAAGCTCATGAATCCAATGCCTTATTTTTCATATCTGAGTCTGCATTAGACTGTGTGCTAGGTTTTCCATTGCTCTGAGTACAGGGCGTGGCATCCAGTACATGTCATTCAGTAATGGAATGAATGATTTGCGCGAAGCTGTGGATGCAGAGCCAACACAGCAACAAATGGGGATCACTAGGCACCATTAGGGTGTATGGAATTAGGGGTACTGACCTTGGTCTCAGGTGGACTTGGGGATTTCTCCTGTACTCCTGTCTGTCTCCTTGAAACCACAGCTACAATCTAAATTCCTTCAATGTCTTGGTGATTTTTTTCAAATGTTTTACCTCCAACGTGCTTTGCATACTGCCACACATTTTAAAACCCACATATAATTTAGGGAACATTTAATCAATAGAGTCTTGATTCATTTTTCCCTTAAATCATCAGTATTATTGTTGTGAAGAGCCCATTTGAAGTTCAGGAAGGCTCTTAAGCATTTTTAATAACCATTTTCTTCCCCTGCGTCCCATTTTTTTTAAACTATCTTTTTGAAAGATATTTTTTCCAATGGTTGAACAAGCTCAAAATGCCAGGTTCTCAATTGCTTAAATTGTGTCCAATATGCAATTCTGTAAGGAAAACGAACCCTTCCAGAATAATTTCATATATATATATATATATATATATATATATATATATATATATATATAACCAAAGTAGTTTTTACTGGTGGTTGTTTGAAAATTAGCTGAGGAGGGCTCTTAGCGGCTCCCAGTTTTGACCTGAGGGGCCACCATTGGGCAAGGGAGACAAGCCTTTCATAAGAAAGACGTATTTCTCCATTCTTTCAGACTCCAAATCCTTATCCCACATCCTTAGGTCTAATGCAGTTCTCTGTCTCTGCTGCGGTCACACATTGCATCCTCTGTTTATGAAGTGCTTAGTGTGCATCAGTCACCTCACCTCGTGTAAACCGTTCATGGACATCATCTCATGTAGTCATTGTTTTCCCATTTTGCAGACAAGGAAACTGAGACAGAGGGCTTGTGTATTCATTGCTTGGGGCTGCTGTGACAAATAACCACAAAACTTGGTGGCTTAGAACAACAAGTAATTTGTTTTCTCACAATCGTGGAGGCAGGAAGTACCAAGTCCTTAGTGGCAGGGTTGTGCTCTTTATGAAAGCTGTTGGGGACAGTCTGCTTCCTGCCTCTGCTAGTGTTTGTGGGTTTAGGTTTTCCTTGGCTTGTGGACTTGTGATTCTAATTTATGCTGCTGTGGTCACATTGTCTGCTTTTCTGCATATGTGATATTCTCTCTGTGTGTCTACCTCTAGTGAACACTTTGTCAGTGGATTTAGGGACTTTCTGTATAAGTCAAAATAAGCTCATTCTCTCAAGTCCATTAACTTTATCACTCTTTGCTATAGAAGGTATAATGTTCACCCTTTTTCCATATAAGGTAATGTTTACAGGTTCGAGGAATTAGGACAGGGAAACATTAGGGGACGACAGCATTCAACGCTCAGCAGTAAGGAGAAAATCACGACCTGAAACCCACCAGTTTAGATGTACAGGGAGACCCACAGGCCTTCTTCTACACTCCCTGCTTCATTGCTAAGATTTTAGCATAAAGGAAACAAATTGCCAACACTGCTGAGTTCTGGAGAATAGCTCACACCATTTCTGTCTTCTGTCTTCTTCTTTCTCCTTCTCCTACTCTTTTTACTTCTCCTTATTTTTCACAATACTGGGAATTGAATCCAGGGCCTTTGCATTGAGCTGCATCCCCAGATCATTTTTATTTCATATTTTGAGACAGAGTCTTATTAAGTCACAAGTGGCCATGGCTGGGCTTGACCTTATAATCCTCCTGCCCCAGTCTCCCGGAGTGCTGGCATTACCTTTG
Source organism: Dasyprocta punctata (assembly GCA_004363535.1). Taxonomy (NCBI): domain Eukaryota; kingdom Metazoa; phylum Chordata; class Mammalia; order Rodentia; family Dasyproctidae; genus Dasyprocta; species Dasyprocta punctata. The sequence goes on from RJWM01003444.1 coordinate 56,424, forward strand.
TGCATCACCGTGCCTGCCTCCCTCTTTTTAACTCATCGAGCTCCATCACAGAAACTCTAGACTTTACTGTTCTGTGCTATGGACCCAGGGGGCCTGGCATTGCAGACAGTTTTTTGTCTTCTGTATCACCTCTGATGAGGAAGGGGAGGGGACTGACTGGGATGTGAAATTATGTATATAAAAAGTTAAACCATATCTAAAGGCCATATGTTTTGGTTGAGAATGCTCAAATATCAACAATATTGTCTGCTTCAATCCCCTATTTATTTAAAGGATATTGCCTAGCACTCTTCTCATCTTTCCCCAGCTTGTCTTCATCTGCCTGCTTCCTCCAAAGGCAAACAGAATGTTCCAGTTTCCTGCACAGGCCTTGGGCTTCGGCATGTGGCTAACTTGACCCATAGTTATTTAGACCTATCTTTGGCAGCTTTGGTGCTTTGTCATGCCCCAAATCCCATCTTAATTTCGACTGTCTCCAAAGAAGCCACAGAATAGCCAGCCCATCTTGAAGTCATCAGCCTCCATTAAGGGTTTGGAAGCATCTGTTTGAAACCAACGTATTATTTCCCTGCCTGACAAATCAGTAGCAGGATTTTGTACTGTGCCCACTAACACAAAGTACTTACGGGTAGTGGCAAGTTGGGTCCAAGTCTAAAAATATTCCCTGCCCTTCAGCATCTTTGTCTTTTCTGTAGAGTGACCCAGTTCACACCCGGAACTTTGCTGCGCTCTAAACATTTACACATTTAATGCATCTTGAAGTATTAACTTGTGTTATGAACAAACAACAGTGTGAATGTTTCCTTTCCTGGCAAGGACCGTGTTATTGGAAATCATTTATTTAGATTTATGTTTTAACAGGACTGAAGGTCTGTTTGCATTGTTGAGTTTCCCAAATGCCAAGATAGAAATTCTGAGGTTGGGATTCCATGGAGCTTTGGAGTCACTGGAACACCTCTCCCAAGGACACAGCTGTTGATTGTTAAGATTTATTGCATCAGCTATTATGCTTAGAAAAATAATCAAAATCTATGATCCTGGGTGATTGCTTTACCTGTCTGAATCCTAGCTTCCACTTTGCACTATGGGGTGACGGTAATAATGGCACATATTTTGTAGGGTTACTGGAAGGGCTGATGGACCTGACCCAGAGCCAAGCCCACTGTCTTGTAATTCAAAATATAGAAGAGTGTTTTGTAGGTAGTGAGTTCTCGGATGCTGAAAATGGTTTGGCAGAGATTGAGAGATCAATGAACAGGGATCTTGCTGAGAAAACCCCACTGCTGGGAGAGAAGAAAGGCTTTGCTTATCCAGTCAGGAGAGTCTTTACATGTGAAGAAAGTAAAAATGCATACACTGAAAATGGAAAGGCAGGAGAAGTCATCACAGATCTTGGTTTCTAGTAACTAGCTCAGAGACAACCGCTTGGTAAATGCTCTGCCATTGTGCTTTTCTCAATAAGAAACATTTATGAAGCACCTGCTGTGATGCCAACTCAGTCCAAGGTGGTACAGCTACTATCTTAGTACATTTTGTGGATACAATAGAATACCTGATGCTGGTGGATAATACATCAAGAAAGGAAATTTTGCCTTACCAGGTAAGAAAGAAAACGGTGTAAAGCAAGCATTGGCCTTTAAAGTTCTCATTTTCTTGGCATAAAGGAGTCAGTCACAAGACTATAATGGACTTCCAGGTGGTGGGATGGTCAAGTCTACCACACATGTGGAAAGACAGTGCTAGGATGCTGGTAAAGAGCCCTACTGACTTCTGGTCACTTAGCAAGAGGCAGAGTCAGAATTCAAACTTAAACTCTCAAGTCCATACCAGTTCCACTAGATCATGTGGCCTGAGAGGTGGCCAGAAGTTCATGATCCCTTGGTTGACCAACTTTTGGTGTGGGAGATGAACTCACCTTTGTGGCAATGATTTTGTAGTTTGGGTGAGCCCTGCTCAGCCGCTTTAGCTCTAAGCACATCTGGATCTACTTATTATTTGATAGGTTCCACTCATAAGGGACTCTCAGTGGTGCTGACCCCTAAAACCACAGCATGTCTCTCCTACACTAACTCCTATGTTTGTCTTCTGATCCCAAAATAATAAACTTACTGTTTCCCTTTCACGCAAGTGCCAGAGGTCCTCCAATCCCCCTCCTGACACAGTCTACTCAGGTAGTCTCCACCCGCTACATCAAAAAGTCCTCTAGTTCTCTCCCAACATGATGACCTGTCCACTCATGTAGTCTCCACCCTTATCCCAGTCTCATAAAAGCAACTCCCCAGGTTTGTCTCCTATGAGGGTCTTTTCAATCTCCTGTAGCCCTCCAGTGCCAGTAATAAAGGCTTTTTCTTACCTCTGTCTTTTGTCTCTCAACTGTGCCAAAAACCTAACATTAGTCACATCTTTATGAGATTTCCTACTCCCAAGACAGGTAGGCTCCTTCCCTCTACTCTGGGAATGAGGCACTGCTCTGTGGTGGGTGCAGGGCAGATGTTAGTAAGATCCTCACTAAGATGGACAGAGAAGCTGGCTGGGACACGAGGAAAACCAGCAATGTGAGGGGTGCAAAAAGAACCTCACAGGCCATGGACAGATCTGTCTTTGAAGGTAGCTGTGGGCAGCTTTAATAATGGACATGGTTTCTCAGAGTTCTGGAGGCTGGGAATGCCAAGATCAAGGTGCTAACAGTGGGGTTGGTTTGTGGCGAAGTCTCTCTTCCCAGCTTGTAGATGGCTACCTTCTCACTGTGTGCCCACATGGCTTTCCTCTATTTAGGTGGAGAGAAAGGGAGAGGGAGAGAGAGGGACAGAGAGAGACAGAAAGGGAGACAGAGAAACTGGGGGAGGGACAGAGAGTGTTTGTGGAAGCATGCTCTGCTGTCTCTTTTTTTATAAGGCTCTCAGTATTATTAGATAAGGGGCCCACTCCTATGACTCCATTTAGCCTTAATTATGTCCTTAAAGGCTCCATCTCCAAATATAGTCATATTGGAGATTAGGGTTTCACCATATGAATTTGGAGGAGATGCAGCTCAGTCCACAACAGTAGCAATAAATATTCTATATTTGAAGCTGGGTATAGTTGTACACACCTACAATGTCCTGCTTTATTTGGGAGGCTGAAACAGAAGAATCGCTTGAGCCCAGGAGTTCCAGGCCAGCCTGGGCTACATGGAAAAGCCTTGTTCAGAAAAAAAAAAAATCTACATTTGAGTGATAGTGGAGGAATCGGGAAAAATGGGCTTGTGGCCTGGTTCCAGTGGTTATGACCTTGGGGTTATCTGCCTCACCTCCAGGGTTTAGTCTTCCCTCTCCCCCGGCCCCATACACACACACAGGATAACCGACTGTTAGTCCTCGCACAGCACAGGCCTGTGGAAAGAAGGCACACAGCTACCACCCTCTCCCCAAGCCTCTCCAGACTGGCACATTGGCCGGGGTGCTCTAAGTGTCAGGATTCACCAGCACTTAAAAATTCTGGAGTCACTCAAGATGGCTCCATTGTTTTTCCTTTGTGTTGTGCATAATGCAGAAGTTGGGACAACATAAGGGGAATACATACATTTTTTTAAAATTTTATTTTAAAGAGAACAAAACAAAACAGAACTGAAGAAAGCAGATCAGGACAAAGCAAGGTAAGCAGCACAGGACTTCAAAACAAGTGAACAGGAAATCAATAGTGGCTACCATAATGTCTCTTGTCCTCCTCGAAATAGTTGTCCATATCTTCACACACAATGAATTCAAACAAAACACAGTAGTATAAAACCAACAAAAACAAAAGAACGAAAGTATTATAGGCCTTCAAAACCCAACAGTAGGAAAATCAACAATGGCTACTGTAGTTTTTCTTGTTCTCTTCGAAATAGCTGTCCACACTTTCACACATAATGAAATCAAACAATACAGAACAGACTAAGAACAATCAAAACAAAGGATATAAGCACTACTGGACTTCACAATAAGATGATAGGGAATCTGAATAAGTGATGGAGACGAAGAGGAAGAAGCATGTGGTCACCACTCATCCTGAGCTAGAATACTTTAGTCTCTACCATCAGGGCAATGAATGATCAGCTGGGGAAAACTAGAGGAAAGATAATACATGGGGGATAAATACATGGGTTCGAATCCTGCCTCCCTATCTCCCAAATGTGCAGTGCAGGCGAAGCCACTATCTTCCCTATACCTCTGTGTTTTGTTCTCTGAAGGACAAATACCGACACCTTCCCTTTATGAGGATGAGAACCAGCATCTAAAAAATGTAAAGAATGGGAGAAATTCGATGCACAGTCGCAAAAGCCATGGAGACCTCTATGAGGATTCCCCACTCCCTCATGGCCAGTGGTTCCAGAGCATAGGAGAAGAATAACTCACACTCCCCACCCTCAACTGCCTTTCCCTACAGTGGGGCGATGGTTCAGTGGCCCTGATGACCTAGCAGTGTCATCCTCTTCACATCCCAAGCATCTCAATCTGTGACCCTCCCCCAGGAACTCCCTCCCCTGTCAGCTATTGAGCTGGGGATGATGTAGAATCACAATCTTTTATCTTCAACGAGACATTTGTGATGGGAGAGTGTTTAAATCTGTCTGACGACTTAATATTTTGTCCTCCAGAGAAGCTGGTTTCCCTGGGGGCTTCTCCAGTTGTGGATCATTGTAATGGCCCTGCTCAGAAGTACCTGCAAATCAGCAAGAGAGAAAACAGTTCCTTCCTCTAACCTTGGACTTGTGCACCTGTCATCGGCTCTGACAAGCCTCCCTGACTTCGGCAGGTACTTTCCTGCTGGCCCTGTCTTAGGGTCCAGGGACTCCTCTAGCCCCGGAAGATGGCCTGAGGGCCAATCCATTATTCCATTGTTCTTTTTATCACTCTTCCTCCCTCACCTTTATTCCTGCAGGACCATAGGCCAAGGGTGCTTGAACTCCTCTGGACTGAGGCCCAGAGCTACAGCTGGATCGACGGATGTGCTTAATGGTATTCACAGTCCAGATGGCTGAGGTGCCTTCAAGATGTCCTCAGCCATCTGGGGGTCCCAGCTGGCCTTTCAGTGGCATTCAAACCAAGTTTTACTGAGCACCCACTGTTGCAGTAGCTATTCTTGGCAGTGGATCAGCACTCTGTAATTTCCATGTCTATTCTTCACTGGGTGCTTAACAAGTCTTCCACATACATTCATTCACCTTTCCTTCATCCATTCATCTAGTCAACATGTTTATTGAGCACATACTATATAGCATGGAATGCACATGGGGTATTTGTTTCCTGTGTTCATAACATATAAAATAGCCTCTGCCTCCTAAAGTCTTACAGGGGCAGAGAAACAGACATGTTAACTCACCCACTGAATGCAAAGGGAAAGCAATTTGGGAGCCATCAAAGGGACACCAGTCCTGCAGTGTGTGTGCTGAGGGCATGGAGGGGAGATTGGTGTGGGCTTCTCAGAGGGACATTTTTGGTGCAGAGTCTTGGAGGAACCATGAGAGTCAGGCAGGCAAAGGGTGACATGGGAGAAGGGAGCGCAGGCAGAGGAGATGGTGGGCACAGGCTTGGAGGCGTGCAGAGCCCTACGGCAGGGTATTGTGAGCAGTTTGGTTTCTTTTGAGATGAGTCTGTCCAGGAGTGTCAGGGGAAGCCATTAGGCTTGCATCTTCTGTCAGAGCAGGGGTGCTTCCTGCCTCTGGCCCTGAGAGTGTGCTGCTCAGAGCTGAGGGTGATCTCTTGGGCGCGAAACCAAGGATGTGGCTGGGGGAGGGGGTGGCCTTTCCTTCCAGGGACTGTATAGGACAGCAGTTTGACAATAGTCAATTCAGTGGTGCTTATTTCAGTCACCTCTCCTGACTCTGGCCCCGAGCTCTGATTAGGGGCTTGCTCTCTGGAGGGAACAATCTTGGGCCCTCTTTCCTGTGTCCCGTCTGCTCCATCTCCTGACATAGCACATAGCTGGGGGAGTAGGGAACCTGGGCTGGGAAAGTGGTGAGTTGCAGCCCAAATGCCAGCACTTGGCTTCCAGGGCTGGTGCAGCCTCTGTCTCCAGGTGAAAACCAGTGCAAATGACTTCTGTTCCCAGGGGTATGAAGCCATGGGCTGTTTCCTCCATATCTGCCCACCTGCGATGCTATACTTCTGAACAGTAACTAGGTCTCTGTCATTGTGTGAGTTATACATTAGTAGTTCTTAGAAACCTGATTTTTGCCAAGTAACAGACAAGTACTCTGAAACCAGTAAAACATTTGGTAACTTTAAAAGCAAAACAGGATGAGACAGATAACCACCAAGTAATCCTATCTCCTAGGACCACAGACTCCAGAGACTTGTGAGTCACGAATTACGTAAAAATTGAGCAAGACATTTTCTCTCATCCTATCTTTTCTCTCCTGTTAATTGATGCTATAGGTATCTGCTTCACAAGCACAGACCTCAGCAGGCCTGCTATGTACAGCTGTGCTTACCTTGCATTGCCCAAGAGCACTGACTGAGGGACCACCAGGGACTGAAATCCAATCCCCACTCTCCTCACCAAGCCTTTGTACTGTCCCAGCTCTGCATCCACCTGGTCCCTTTGCTTACTTTTACAGTCCAGGCTGGCAGCTGCCCCAGGATAAGTCCTTATTTTATTTACTTTTCTTGGGATGCAGAATGTTAATACTTGAAGACCTACTTACACTCAAAGCCTCAGTGCCTCCATCTGTAAGCTCATGGAAGTGAGTTTATAGATCTCTACTTTTCTCTGCTTGGGTCATCTATGTGATTTCTAAACCTGGGAACTCTGAGCTAAGCTGTGAAATCCACCATCAGTTTTCCTCCCTAGCATGCACTGGAGCTGGGGCACTCCCTGGCTGTGTGGATCAGTGTGTGGAGAGACGTGTTTTCCCCATCTCAGACTTTTCTCCCCAGTCTAAGCAAGACTCGTGGATGTGCTTTGACTGCTGATGGTGATATAACTGACTTCTTAATGGTCAAGAAGGGAGCCAAGGTGTTCCTGTGAATAACCCTCATCCAGGCTGCTCTAAAGGGTTGGGGTGAGAGTCAGTAGAAAAGTAGATGGTCCTCTACCTGGCCCAGGAGAACCATGTCCACCAAGGATTCCACTCCTTTGAAGGACTACTCTGTGAAATTGTAAAAATTCCTTTCTAGTTATCATTTTTTCATTCCTCTTCTTGGTATAACTTTTCTCCAAGAAAGTATGAAGGTAGAAATGGGTTAAAGCAGAGTTTTTGGAGCCTTACTGATCCTGGCTTGGTCTGGCTTTCAGATAGAGACAGGTAGAATATTGTGTGGCTGGATGCTCAGTGCTCAGTCCAACCCCAAGGCTTGGCTTGAAGGCTGTGGGACCCTCATGGGCCGAGGACAGAGTCCTGCATTTACTGAGTTGTTGGTCAAAGGAGGCCAATTAGCCTAGAACTGCCTGTGGCAGATCTGGACCGCATATGCCTTCTGTGGCCTCCTGTTCACCAGTAGCATATTCTTTTGTAGGGAGGGGTACTGGTGCCTTGGTGCTCTGACAGTGGCCTCCAGTCACAGGTCCCAGGGACACCAACCCCTGTGGCTGTCGTCTCTTCCAAAGGCCTGAGCATGCAAAATCTTCCACTCTGGCCAGAGGTTTCCTCTGCCATCTCCTGTTCTCTGACTCACTCTGGCAGGAGTCTTATTGGTTGGTGCAGAGACAGATTCTATTCTACCATCTTGCCTTTCTCTCTTCCTTTCCTATAGGGCCCAGGACAGTGGCAAATCAATGACTTGATAGACTGATCCATTATGAGTGGAGTAGATTAACTGTTCCCTGGTCTTTACTCCCTCCTTGTAACAGGATTACACATCCACATTCCTTGCCATATGACTTTACAATGTCTTTTACAGAAAGTTGGAGTATTTAACTCTGTCCCACTGACTTTGGATAGATCCAGAACACTTGTTTTAGCCAATAAAATCTGGGTGGATGTGAAAAAAAGTTTCTAATTGTATGCGAATAATTTTGCTCAGACTCTTGCAGGTCTTTCATTTTGTTTGAGCAGAGATGGTCCAGAAGAGCTGTTGGTCCTGGAAAGAAAATTGGAGCAGACCCAAACTTGCCCTAGTCCCTCAAGGTCATAAGAAGAGCTTCTTAGAAAATAGTAGATGTAAAAGCAGCAATTGTTGTTGCGTCACTGAGGGTTTGGAGCTGTTTATTACACAGCAGTATTGCGGAAAAACATCTAACTATTACAGAGGTGAGCTTTGGAGTAGAGGAACAGGCCATTTTCTTTTTTAGCATTGCCAGATCTCAGGCAGACCCATAGTAGGAGTGGCAAAAACCAATTTGCTGAATGGAAACAGGGAAGGCATACTCTGGTGGGTTTACTGTACTTGCTTGACACCCTACTTTCAATCTTGGTTCAGACCTTCAGGTTCAATTCATCAACATGCCCATGGAGTCTATGGCCAAGGTATAGTTGGAATATACATGTGTAATCTCTCAATTTTAAGGTGTTGAATCATATTTTTATACTACTTTTCATGCAAAACAATACCTCAGACCAGCCCTTGTATTGTTGGTGCATGGCCTCTCGTTTACTTTTCTTGCTGTTCAGACATTCAAAACTGACATCCAAAGTTAAAGGTGAAAAGGTTTATTTAGACCACAGTTCACTGAGGTTTCAGTTCATAGTCAGCTGGCTCCATGGCAGGGTGGCATGGCAGAGGGGTGTCACAACGAATGAAGAGTCCACAGCAAAGCAGGGCAGAAAGCAAGAAGCATCAAGCAAGCAACAAGCAGTGACCTTCCTTCTGTTCCTTATATCTGATCCATCACTTACACCCAGGTAACACTCACACTCAGGGTGGGACAGCCTTAATCCGAACATCACACCATGAATCAATATGAGCATTGCAGCCTTGATCCTAGCAATACATACCTTAGATCCAGCCACCTCAGAAAATCCTCACTATGACTGCATGAGGCTTTGAGGGTACATCTAGGTACAAGCTATAACCCCCCAACTCCCACTCTGATCCATCCATCCTGATTATATCTCTCCTTTGAGCCTTGATATTGACCCGAATATCAAAAAAGGATCCAAACATGCAGTATAGTAGTCAGCCTAATGATGAATCTGCACACTGGACAGAGTTCCTTTGGTGCTGCTAAAATAATGAAGAGCTGACCAAGAAAAAAGACTCAGAATCAGGACCTGGAGTTTTGACTTTGACCTTGCTAGTGGTTTGACTTGATGGGTGGTACTGAATCAATCACTTTCTCTCTCCCGTTCTTAGTTTTCTTGTAATGTATAATGATTTTCCTATTTCCAAGCTGAGAATCCATAGACAAATTACTTAACCTCTGCATGTGTTAGCATCCTCATCTATAAAATGGGCACCAGGCTGAGTTAAACAAGAATTGAATAAAATGATAAATGAAGTCGCTAGCACACTCCCTTCACCAGAGCCCAGTGGGCTTCCATGTGACTCATTCTGTTCCTAATTATTAACAACAACAGCAATAAAGCAAAAACAACGCTTAGAATTCAAAGCAATGCCACAGATTAGCAGACTATCTCTGGAATCCAGTGAAAAAAGTTGACTCAAACTTATTTAAAAGAAAAGTGAATAATTGATTTGTATAACTTAGTTGGGACTCACAGCCATTGTTCTCTCTCTTTTTTCCCCCTCCATTCTTCTTTTTCCTCCCACTCCCAGTACAGTCTTGGTTTTGCTTGAGAGATGACCTCTGTACCTGTATGGGATATGATTGGTGATAACACAAACAGAAAAAAAATGTGACTTCGCTTCCAAAGAAGGATTCTGATTGGCTGCTCTTGCTCCTGTTGCTTGGAGATAAAGTACCATTTTTGGTCAAGGCTGGAGGTAAACTCAACAACAAGCCTGCACAAGGCCTGATGCCTCCCAAATTCCTTCTAGAGTCCTATGCTGTTGGAGAGGTGTGGCTCTCCAAAAGTGATGGTCCAGACTGTTGAATACTCTGCTTGTCTTCTGCAGGATATTGTGCAAAAACCTTGCTGTGGTTTGAACGTGGTTTTTCACATGTCTTCATCACTTTCCTCATCACTAAAACAAAATACCTGATGCCCTCAGTTTAAAGGAGGAGAGGTTTATTTAGTCCATAGTTGCCTAGCTCCAAGGCAGAAGGGCATGACAGAGAGGTCTGGTGGAAGAAAGCTGCTCACTTCATGGCCGTCAAGAAACAGAGAAAGGGAAAGAAGGAGGAGCCAGGGAGGGAGCTACACCCTTCCAGGTCACGCCCCAGTGACCCACCTTTTCTGACCAGGTCCCACCTCCTAATATCACTTTTCCACTTGGTGCCTCCATAACTCAATCATCCTTCAAAAGTCCTGCCTTTGAGTGCACGAGGCTTGGGAGGGTGTGTATGTGTCCAGATATAAACCATAACATACCTCCGACATTCATATTGAGATTTAATCTCCATTATGAGATTTTGAGAGGAGGGTCCAGGTGGGTTTTAAAAAGATGATTAGGGTTTTTGCCCTAATGGGTAGATTAATTCATTCATTGGATTAGTGGATTAATGGATTAGTGGGTTATCGCAGGTGTAGGTCTGCTATAAAAGCCATTCTAGCTGGGTCTCTTACACAGTCCTTGTCTTTTGCACTCTACCAGTAGCAGAGTCATCACCTGATGTGACCCTGCACCTTGGAGTAGAACCATGAGTCAAGTAAGCCTCTTCATAACTTACCAAGTCTGTGGCTTTGTGGTGTTAGCAACAGAAAATGGCCCAAGACAAGCCTTGGTCACTTTTCTTGGTCCATGGTAGATTTCATAGCACATTGTGACAAGGTACAGTCAACACCACAAGGCTTTTTGCTGTGGGAATGAGTAGTGTATATTGTCAGGGACAAAGGGAACCCTACTGGGCTCACCGCACCAGTGACATGTGGGATGACAAAAAGACAACACACAAGTTAGCATACATGCAGAGCTCTCTGACATAGATGTACAGAAATCAGAGGCTACAGATCATGTGACATGTGGGCTTACCTGTGTGAAAGTGGCTGGGGAAGGGCCTACACTTCTAAAGGAACTGACAGAGAGTGCCATGTCCTTGCCTCTGGTCTGTCACCCTGCGCCCGTCTATGGCTGTTCTAGGTCAGGCCACCATTTGCCATTGGACCTGGCTGGTGTGTCTTTGGCCTCCCCTCCCTCTGGTTTTGCTCTGTCCATGTCCCATGACTGTGCACGTGCTTCTTACTGTTTCCCCTATTTGCAAACTTCTGCAGATTCTTATCACCTAAGGGGAGAGCGACTCAGCAACTTTTCTTTTATACACCACCCTGCCTAATCTCACTTTTGACCTCTGCTCCAGATTTAAATAAGCACAGATTGAAGTAGGCTTGGCCTGGATTTGAATCTTGTTGCTGTCTTCCGTGAGCCTTGTGCTTTTGGATTTGATGTTTTCCCTTTCTGGAGTTTAGCCTCTTATAACAAGAAGTTAAGAATTTCTTCCCTCTCTCCTTCTTTATCTTCATCCCCCCGCTCCTCCCTCTCTCCTACTTTTCGTTATTTTCTCCCTCTGTCTCTTCTGTTCTCTCTACCATGCCCACCTACCTCACTAAATGAGCAGGGTGGTGACAGTTCCAGGTCTCTTGAAAGAGAGGGCACAGAAACTCCGCCCTCAGGACCTTTTCAGATCTCATGTTTTGCTTGTATGGTCTTGATCTGTATCTTCCATAATACAATTTTAAAGTACCATCCTGAGTTCTGTGAGCATTTTAGGTAATTATTGAACATAAAGAAATCATAGGAGTCCCTAGATTTGGAACCGGTTGGCTAGAAGTGTAGGTGGTTGCACATTTCTGGCCTCTACTTCTGTCCCTTCCTGTCTGGATTATTTCCTTACTCCCTCTCTTTATTTGACAAAAACCTTTTTGAATCTTGCAAAAGCCACACTTAGGTGCCCAGCTCTCCGACTTTCTTTCTCAGTGTATGGCGGAAATTTTCAGATCTGCGCAGTTACGGAGAATCATACACCAGCGCCACACACATCTCATCAGGTTCAACCAGCACCACCTCCTGCGTGCTCATCTTTTACCACCCCTGACCCAACATTTGTGGGCTCTTCACCGCCCTTGCAGAGAGAACCAAAGTGTCTTCTAGGCAAAGGTCATGCTCCAGCGGCCTACTTGGGGTTTAGCTACCTTGCATCAGTGACTTGTTTGCAGAAGAAAATGAAACAAGAAACGCCTTACATAAAAGCTAAAGTGGCATGGCAAGCAAACTGACAGCACTGCATTGTGTAGAAGGCAGCAGATGGGGAAGAACACATTTCACCAGCCAGAACTCACATCTTCTAATAGCCCCATGCTAATTCAGCTCACCAAATATTTTCCCAGGAACGGTGAGTTGGGCCAGATTCCATCCACCTCGGGTGGGCATTGGCACCAGAGTACTCCTAAGCTGGAGGAAGGCAGTGGCAAGTGAAAGCTGTTTCAGGTCTGTCCACATATCCCCTCTTCTTGAAAGGGTTTTACTCCTTCCTTCCTTCCTTCCTTCCTTCCTTCCTTCCTTCCTTCCTTCCTTCCTTCTTTCCTCCCTTCCTTCCTTCCATTCTTCTTTCCTTCGTAAGTTGTCTATAAGACTGTAGCTCTGTGCCAGAGTCTGGGCTGAGTGGTGGCAGTGGTGACAACGACAATAAGGATATGTAATTACGAGCACTTACATAGGGTGTATCATGTTTCAAGTGTCTTATATATATGTACTCATTTAAGCCTTACACAAAACCCATTGAAGTCTGTTGTTACTTGTTTTCCAGATGAGGAAACTGAGAAACAGACAAATTGCCTATTATCTGAAGTCATACAGCTATTAGATGTGCAGAGAGGAGTAAGCTACATGGCTGCCAGTTTTCTTGGGCTCCCATAGGCCAACTTTGTTTATCATTGTTCCAAGCATCAAACAGAATAATATGGTATTCAGGGGTCCATCTTTGAGAACAGATGAGATAGAGGGAAGGAAGAGAGAGGGAGGCAGAAAGGGAGGAAAAGAGGAAGGGAGAGAGGGAGGGAGGTAAGGAGGGAGAGATAGAAATATATATATATATAGAGAGAGAGAGAGAGAGAGAGAGGCTCTTCTTTGCAGAAGAATGCCAGCTAATCAATGTAGAAAGAATGAAAAAAATGTTAGTTTGCAACCTCCAGAGCAGGTGTGGATTTAAGGATGACCTGGGTGCTGGAACCATCAGGAGAGCAGGGTATCCATATGGCTTCGAAGAAGATCAGTTATAATTACAAAGGGACAGGTGGACCTTTACAGTAGAGATCTGGTCATCACCACCTCAACTGAATGATCAAACTCAGCATCACCAAATATGGCCATCCTGCCACTCTGGCCTTCCATATATTATATATTATAAAGCCAAGACATCACCCACTTTGTGTTTTTGATGAAAATGTTTGTTCTGACACTTATGAGGAAGCAAGTGCAGGAATTCACAATATGGGACATTTCACAAGACATTGAGTCTGGACTCTTCAAACTGAAAAGAAAAGCCACTGCCTGCAAGAAGCAAAAATGTATAGGTGTGCATATCATGTGTATGGATGTATGTCTGTATGTGTATGTGTGTGCAGGTGTGTGTACATGCATATATATATGCAGGCATATATACACATATGTGAATGTGGGTTTTTATGCACATGTGTGTAAATGTATGCACACTTACACAAACAAATATATGCATGTACACATGTATATATACACATATAAGGGTTGTGTATGTGCTCACATCAATGCATGTGTGTGTGTATATATGTGTTTATATACACATATCAATATATAGACTATATTAGGTGAATTATTTTAATTAGTACATGTTTGTAGTACATAATGTTCACTTTCCTCGTGAGCAATTGGTACATCATAATTCCTTTTTTTCATCCCATTTCCCTCTCACCCCCCTTTCCATCTATCTCCTGATCTGTTTGTTTTTTTATGTGTTTGAAATACATAATATTTACATTCCTTGTGTGGAGATGGTGATATACATAACACATCTTAATTCCTTTCCACTCTCTCTCCTCCCTCTACCTCTTTATCTCTTTCCCCTTTGAGGGAGATCTATCTCCCTACTTCCTACAGTGTTTTATCTTGCTCTTCATTTATGCTTTTTGATTCTCATATAAGAGAATCCATGTGATAATTAAGCCCCTGTGTTTAATTTCACTGACATTATGGTCTCAAGGTGCATCTATTTTCCAAAAAAGACTCAGGTTTATCTTCACTTATGACAGAGTAGTACCCCATTGTGTGTAAAAGCTACATTTTCTTTACCCGTTCATCTGTTGATGGACATATATGCTGCTTCCAAGATTTAGCTATTATGAATCGTGCTGCTGTGAACATGGGTACGCATGTGTCACTGTAATATGATGTCTTTAAGTCTTTTGAAAAAACACTTAGAAGGGGAATACTGGGTCAAATGGAGTTTCTAATTTCAGTTTTTTGAGGAATCTCCACACTGATTTGAGCATGTCCTTATTAGGAAACACAGGCTGAAGTGTTTCCTAATAACACACACACACACACACACACACACACACACACACACACTGTAGAAAACATGGAGAACATTTGTGTCACTGAAAAGGATATGAGAGTTTATTGTTCCATCCTTTAATTTTTCTATAGACTTGAACATTTTCAACAACAACAACAAAAATTTGGAGGAAATGTGACTGGAAGTAAGGAATGACCTTTTGGATTGCTGTGGAATAAGAGCAACTTACATCTTAGGAGCTCAGAGAGTGAACATGGGAGGTGGGCAGGGCCGATGGATGGGCATATTTTTTTTTACCCAAAGTTATATCCAAGGCTGTCTAAAGAATAAAATAGCTCTGCCAAATAGGTTATGAAAAACCCCCCTGCAATTTTCAATGTTTTCCTTAATTATGTTCTGTTAAAGCAATCCCTTTCAACTCAAAGTTGAGTCCATTGGCATGCATCTCTGTATCAGTATTAATTTGCCTACTTCGTATCTCTTGACTTCCCCAGTTTGAATCTTATCTGGTGAAGCTTTCAGTGCAAAAGATTAGGGTTTAGCTATCTCTCACCCATGCACATTAGTCACATATTTTCTCCATAAGATTTTATCATAATTTCCACTGGGTCAACCTTGAGAGTTTATGTTCTTTGACTGTGTACATGGTACCCAAAACTAAGCTCTCAGTTATACCACAAATTTTTTCTTGCACATAGTTCAAAGAGAGAATTAATCAAAAAGTTGAAATGCTCAATATGTCTGAATATAAATATAAGAGTTCTAGACCATTAGCAGGGATTTTGGGGTGGTGGTGGTTGAATTAATCGTCATACCTAGAATCTAAATATGACAAACAAACGATGATTAAACCTGGGATAAATAAAAAAGTTGTGAAAAGAAAAATCATAGTTGCCTATTCCTGGTGGAACATTTTGTAATATTCAGTGTGAGTTGGGGGTCAGGGCTGCAAGTTAAGAGAGATAAATCAAGGATTGCGTCCTGTGTCCCATAGTTCCTGGAGCCGCTGCACTGGGTGACTGTGCTAACTCAGCCTGGAGGAGCCCTGCATTCTGAGGTTCCAGGTGGTGAGTCTTTTGGGGACCTTGTGATGTAAATGACTCTCCTTCCCGCCTCCTGCAGTTCTGGATCTGTTCTCTGGGGTCTAACTAAATCATTCTTTGTCACTCTTTCCTGCTGCCAGTGTTCTGGTGTTCTATGGCTAATATCTCTAGTGTTCATTGTCTTTATGTTTGTTGGTTTAATTTTTATTCATTAAAAATATGTTTACTTTCACTTTAGTGGAATTTTGGGAGGGAGGAAAAGTAAAACTCACGGTCTCTCCTAGGAATCACTTCCTTTTTCATTTCACATTTCTTTCCTCCTAGCTCCTTGGCCCCCCTGTAATCTAATGAGTACAGGGAAGTCTTTACTTTTCTGGGGAGTCTGGATCTACATGGTGTAGACATGTTGCTCGACTTGCTCTGGATTCAAGGCTTCCTGACCTGCAGTGATGGTGGCCCAGCCTGGCCTCACATCTGGGGCACCCCTTGGTCCCTTTGCCCCATGATTGTCCTTCCTACTGCCTCCACCCCTGTGCCTGCATTGTGACTCCTTTGTCCTGCTTTAATGGATTTCATATTTGTGGGTTATATCTCTGTTGTGAATTTAATTGGGATGAGACAAGAGGGGCAAACAAAAGCTTGCAGGGAGTTGGTGCAGCCATGGTGGCCGTCATTTTGACTCTGCAGCCTCCAGCTCTCTTTTGAAGTGGTTTTCTGCTCTGTGAAATATTTAATGAAGGCACATTGCAGACAGGGCTCCAGAAGGTCTCAGGATCTACTGGCCTTCCTTCTAAAGTGTGCTGCCCCCGCTTCCGTAACAAAGAGCCCCGCGGTGCCGAGAGGGCCAGCAGTGGCTTGGCCTCTCCTCCTGGCTGGCTGGCATGGCCTTCTTGTCATCCACTGCAGTGACCCCTGCCTCAGGTGTCCATATTGTCCCTGTGGAAGCTGCCTCCAGTTTGTGATCTCCAGAATGAAACATAACTTCCCGCTGTCTGCTTGAGATTCCTCAGTCTCTGCTTTGGACTTGACCACCTTTGTTCCTTTATCCTCAGAGGGCAGGGCACAGACCCTCCCTGGGGTGTGATTCTTTCCATTTACAATTTTGCCCAATTCCATTTAATTGCTTCTTACCCAGCTTGGCTCAGTGAGACAGGAAGCCTCTCTCCTATTTTTTCCCTGCAATCCCCTTCGTGTTGTTTCTTAGTAACTTTACTTTCAGGACCGTGTGACTTACTGTCTACCCAAGCTTCACTTTTGCCTGAAGACCAGGACTCTTTCCCAGCCCTGCCCATTTTAACTCTGATGAAGAATGCTTTGTCTTAAACAGAAATCCAGTCCTGTCACTCGCTACCTTATAATCCTTCATTGTTTTTGTCGTTAGACATGGACCCAAGAGGTCTCCAAAGTGGACATGGGGAACACTGACCCACACCACTCCCAGGGCAGATTACAGGTTTGCTGACTTCTGACACAGAAAAAGAATTTTTAAAATGTGTCAGTAATCAGAACAAAGAAGTTTATTAAGCAGACTTTTAAAAATACGTGCTCAGGAAGAATAGTGAATGTATCCTCAAGAGAGTCATTGTGGCCTTGAGGTAGGTATATTTATAAAAAATATAAAAATAGTATATTTTTTCATATATTTCATATATTTTTATATATGAAATTGGTATATCCATTGATTTCAAGGTGGGGGGGAAATCAATGAAAAGAAGGGGTTCAGTTTACAGATGAGAGGCGAAGGTCCTTCCTAGAGGCAAAAGGCCCATTTTGCAGGTGGGAGAGAATGGCCTGTTCTCGGGTGAGAAGGTCCTGTGGCGATAGGAAGGGAATCTGGAGATGAGAGGAAATAGGAGGGAGAGGAAGAGGAATGAAAAGGGGTCGTGTTTATGTGCCAGTGTGATATGTTTATGTACCAGTTCTCCACGATAAATGTATTTATTATGTGTCAAAAATATATACAGCACTCGGGAGGCTGAGGTAGGCGGAGCGTTGTGAGTTCGAGGCCGGCTTGGGCTGCAACGCGGCGCAAGGCTGACCTGAGCTACATAGTGCGACCCTGCCTCAAAAAACCAGGTCCGGGAGTTTGGCTCAGTGGCTTAAGCGCCTGCCCTGGCAGGCGCAAGGCTGTGAGTTCAATCCCCGGTGCCACAAAAAAAAAAAAAAAAAAAAAAAAAAAAAAAAAAAAAAAAAAATATATATATATATATATATATATATATATATAAATAAAAAAGGAGAAAAAAAGAGGAATAAAAGTGAAGCAGGGGCTCACTGGACTTACTGTGCCTTTCAGGACCTTAAAAATTTTGAAGTGCATTTTCTGGAAGGAACAAAGGCATGAGTAACTTTTTTATGCTGAAGGTACAGTTTTACTTAAAGTAACAATTTTAAAATTATGATTTTCCTTGTTTCCTTTCCAGTCATCTTTCCAGTCATTATTCCTTTTATCCAAGCACAGCACAACTTAACCTCTGAGCTGGGTTTGCAAAACACTAGCTCACTGTCTGAATCATGCCACGTCTAGTCCCTGCCTCGCTGTTCCTACAGCCCATGATCCCCAACCAATGTGAAAATAGTACAACTTTGTTCCCCACTTACCTTATGCTGTTTCATTCCCACTCTTCGCTGTTTTGGGTGTCTATTGTCTCCCAAGTACTCTAAATAGGCACCATCCAGTAGCTACACTGCGAGTTTCCCATGTAAGTTTCCGGTAGCCACATTACAAAAAAAAAAAAAAAAAAAAAAAATCAAATGAATTTATCTCACTTAGTAATTCCAAAACATCATGAATATGTAATCATTGTGAAGCATATTAAAATATTCTGTATTTTTTGTACTAAGTCTTTGAGATCTAGTGCCTGTGATACACTTGCATCACATCTCTGTCAGGACCAGTCACATTTCAGGTGCTCAGTGGCCAAGTGCGACTGTGACCACCACATGAGACTGTGGGGCTCTAGGGGGTGTGTATTTAGCCTGAGCAGGCTTCCTCTTCTGAACTTTACATTCTAATTGAGAACAACACAACGATATGGTGTATAATTTGAAGTGGTCCCACTTTCTTTGCTATTCCACCTGCTGCCTATTTCTTCCCAAGTCCATTGAGGACAGCTGTCCAGAGTGGTGGATAAGCCTGTGGGCTGAAGTTTGAATGTCACCTCTGCCCCTTACTATCTGTGGTCAGTAGACTGATGGTGCTTCAGTGATGTTCATGTCCTTATCTCTGGGACTGTGTTACTTCACACAACATTCAGGTCTTTGAAAGAATGATTTTGAGTTGGGGGTGGGATTTTCTTTAATTATCTAGGGGTCCCAAAATCTGATCTCAAATACTTAAAGAAAAGCATTTTTCCTGGTTACAGAGACCCAGAGAGATGGCAGCATAGGAAAGACACAGTGTGTATTAGAAGCTTTGAAGATGGATTTGGGACTGTGAACCAAGGAATGTGGTGGCCTCTCAAGGCTGGGAATGACAAGGAAGCAGATCCTGTCTTATTGTGTCCAGTGAAAGACACGACTCTGCTGACACCTTGATCTTGGCCCAGTGAGACCCATGCTGTCTCTGTGATTCATGGAAGAGTAGAATAATAAATGTGTGTTGCTTTAAGTCACTATATTTGTGATGATTTGTTGTGGCAGAAATAGAAAACTAACATACTAACTTTGGGAGTAAGTGATGAATAATTCACCTGTCTGAGATTCGGAAACCAGTTATACCAAGCTCATGGGATTTTACAGTGGCTAAAATGAGGTACCAGCTGTAAAGTGCTTAGTCCAGTGCCAAGCCTATCATAAAGGTTCACTTACTGTCAGATAAGACTACACACATTGCTATAATTTCCCAAGGTGGTTGACCGGAAACTCTGGGACCCTGAAACCATTTGTTGAATGAATTCTGTTTGAACTGGCCTGGCCTCCCATCATTACCTTCTGTGACATGGTTGTTAGCTTCTCAGAGATCATTGGCTCCATTGTTTTCCAGAGTGTGGGACCCAAGTGGATTTGGGTAGCACATAATCAAACATATTTTACTTGACTGGTTTATGTATTTTAATGTACCTAAGGAAACTGTGGCTGGCACATTAAATCCTTTATTCACAGGTAAAGAACAACAAAGGAAATCCATTTTTAAAAAGTGTTCTATGAACCCTGATTCCTATAGAGCAGGTAGTAGGTAAGAGACTGAAACCTGGGTGTAGGAAGCTGTCTAATTCTAGAAATGAGGAGACAGAGGCTGAGAGTGAGGAACAGGCTGCATGCGACTCTGCAGAAGCTACATCTTTCTATTCCTTACTCTTGCTCAGCTACTGAGCTGTTTTGCATTAGAACCAATCCTTTGGATTCCTTAAAAAAAAAAAAACCTACCACTCAATTTCAGGCACAGAAAGATTCTCAAGCCTTGTGTTATACAGTGCATAAGCTTCCTTGACTCAGCTGATCACAGGTTAACTTATCTGGTCTTCAACTAAGGACTAGAAAATGTGCACATAGGTCCTTAGTATTTATCTTAACTTTTTCTGGTTGCTAAAGACTAACATCTGACTACAGTCAGTTTAGGCAGAAGGGATACTTATTGGTTGATGGATAACAAGGGGGTGTTGAACTACTGAGTTCCAGGAAGAGAAGAGACAAAGGTGAACTTTGAGTACCACCTACATCAAGGGCTCAGACACTGTCTCTTTTTTGGTTCCTCTCTCACCTCTGCTTGGCCTTGTAGAATGACTGCCCACTACCCCTGACCTGAATGTCAGAGATATTAGAGAATGTTTGGCTCTGATTTCTAATTCCAATGTAAAAAATCCTGGAGAAGGATTCTTACTGGTCAGGCTTGGATTTTCTTTTTTTAAACTGTATATCTCTTTGTTTTCTTCAAAATAGTTGGCCTTATCTTCACACACAATAAAATCAAACAGAATAAAATAGTATAAAGCCAATCAAAATAAAAGAATGAAAGCATTTCAGGACTTCAAAACAAGGCAATAGGAAATCAACAATGGCTACCATAAAGTCTCTTGTTTTCTTCAAAACAGCTGTCCATGCCTTCACACATAATGAAATCAAATAATGGAAAACAGACTAAAACTAATCAAAACAAAAGAATGAAAGCATTACAGGACTTCAAAACAAAATAATAGGAAATGAACAATGGTTACTATGACTCTTGTTTTCTTCAAAATAGCTGTTTATACCTTCACACATAAAAAAATCAAATAAAACGCAATAGAATAAAACCAATCAAAACAAAAGAATAAGATTAGGATTTCAAAACAAGATGATAGGAAATCAACAATGACTACCATAATGTCTTGTTTTCTTCAAAATAGCTGTTCATACCATCACACATAATAAAATCAAACAAAACAAAACAAGAAAACCAACTGAACAAAAAAATGAAAGCATTATAGAGGTTTAAAACAATAGGAAACCAATAATGGTTACCATGATACATCTCATTTTCTTCAAAATAACTGCCCATACTGTCAGACACAGTAAAATCTAACAAAACAAGACAGAACAAAACCAAACCTAACAAAATCATGAAAATGATACAAGAGTTCAAGACAAGGCAACAGACTTGGATTTAATGTCAAACCCCAGAACTATCAACTGTGTTCAGTGGAGGCAAGGTGAGATCAAAGTCCAGGAAGACCATAGCTGTGTTTCTCTAGACACAGGATGGTGTCATGCAAGGAAGGTATAGCAGGGCATTATATCTAGCCAGAAGCAAAGTCTGGAGAGACTCTATACCTGCAAAGCTGTTTGGCATGCTCGAATCTCTGGTTTCCCACTTACTATTTTTTATCTTGCGGATATTCCTAATTTCTGTAAGCTTCTGTTCCCCCAACTCTAAAACTGGCGATTGTGATACTTCATATCATATTTGGAGGATTAGCGGGCATAACAGGTAAAATATACGGTGCACAAGAGAGAATCAATAAATTTTTGTTTTCTTCTTTCCCAAGTGGCCAATTTTTTTATTCCTGGATTTTGCTTAAGAAGCAGATTTCTCAGCTCATGATTGAAATTCTTCTCTTATTATTTTGTCCCATTGATTGGAAAGTAGCAAAAGTAGTTCTCCATTATAATTACTTCTAAGACTGGCTTTGAAACATACTGGGTTAATGATAATTGGAGAATACCTAGGACATAAAAAATATGTAGGTCATGCTAATAGTGACTACTGGAATTCTGGAAATAAATATAATGTAAACTGTATGGGGAAACCATGTTATGCAAAATCCTATGATGAATGGAGAGGAGATGGTGAAGGGAGGCATGGGGTTCTAGAGGGGAAACTACCTCAGGAGGTGGCAGACTGGTCATGGAGCTGCAGAGCTAGTCATGGTACAGGGTAGACCTTAATCTTCAGAAGGGTCTCAAGTCTGCTGTCTTGGACATATCTGGAAGATGACTTCTGGCACCTGTAAGACTTCTAGGGACTGCCCCAACTGGTTCAGAAAGACATAAAAAGGCTTTTCACAATGGAGGAAACTTGTTTCTCCTGGAGACAAAGACAGTGTTATAGTTTGGATCTGAGATGTTTTCCCAAGGCTCATGTATTGAAGGCTTGGTCCCCAGTGCAACAATGATCAGAAGTGAGTTTCTAGGGAAACGGTCAGATCATGAGGGCTCTGATTGCATCAACGAATTAATTCATTCATGGATGCAAAATTCGGTGGCATTATTGGGAGGCTATAGCAACTCTAGAAAGTGGGGCCTAGTCAGAGGAAACAGGTCCCTGGGGGCATGCCCTTGCTCACAGCCATTTCCTCTCTGACTTTCTCACTGTCTGCTTTCTGGCTGTCATGAGGTGAGCAACTTTTTCCCATCATGCCTTTCTGTCATGATGTTCTACCTCACCACAGGTCCAGAAATGATTGGGACAAGTGGCTATGGAATGAACCTTCTGAAACCATGAGTCAGAAGACATCTTTCCTCCTTTAAAATTACTTCCTCAGCTATTTTGTCACAGTGATAGAAAACTGACTAATGCAGAGAGCCTGTGAAACCTGTGAGTTATGTAGATACCACTTGCTCGGGAGAAAATATTCTGTCTTAATAGTAGTCTTGGAAAAAGGAAAAATAGAATGGATGTGGGCTGCAGAGAATTAAAAATGAGGTCACAAAGGAATAGGGCAGAAAGGGAAGCCCTGAGGAGAGATCTCACCCCTCCACTCATCCCTCCATTCCTTTGTCATCCATCCATCCAGCCTTCCATCTTGTTTCATCCACTTTGCTGCTTATGTAATCCAATCCTTCTACTAGTCTTAGGTGGAAGTAAAGTTAATTAATCAACACCAGAGAAAAGAAAATGAGTTAGACCAGGCCTATCTCACTTAGCTCATAAACGTAGATTTTGTACAATGCACAATGTGGAAAGGAAGCTTTTTCCTGGTACACCTAGAAGGAAAAAAAACAAGGAAAATATTTAGAAAGAACAGCCTATATTTGAAAACCTGATCCATCAACACAATTATCTCTCTTTTTTTAGTTCTTTTCATTTTCCTTCAGCTTTGTTCTACAAAGGGTGTTCTGATTCTTCTGGGAACATTTGCCACACTGAGTTTGAGTTGGAGTGCACAGAATAATTATTTCCCCCGAGGGACTGCTTCCCTCTGGTTCTTCACTTTTTGAAATACACTGCATTCTGACCTGCTAGATGAGATAGAGGCTTACCCAGTCTGGTTCTGACACACCATTTGTGGGTGGCCATGCAGGCTGGTAGAAGGAATACTTACTTAGGGATTTGGAACCTGGGCTTCCTGTCCTTGTAGTATTGTTTTGATTGAGTCACTTCCTCTCTCTTTATTGGATCACATAATTTCTCAGTTTTTCTCATCTCTAACATTGTAGGGCCTTACAGTTCTCTATGGGGGCCTCATCCACCTTGGCCTTTGCATGGATGTCTATAGAGCAACATTCTCCACTCCCTTCCCTCCAGAAGAAGGTATGTTTCAGAGTTGATACATCAGTAAGTGTTTGAATGATCCACTTCATGCTGATTTTTTTCAAAAAGAGGTCTTTGTTTCTTACGTAAAAGGCTAACAATGTGCAGGACACTTAGAGGACACCAAATAAGCCAAGGACAGAAAGAAAAGCCATGTGGCCCTTTTAAAATGTCTGAGTGTACCTATGGTATGATCTGGGTTTACTGACAAATTAAGACCTGGTTGTGCCTTTGAGGAACACACATCCTCAATGAACTGGAACACCAACACTGATGCTGTTGAAAAGGTACGAGGGAAATATATCCTGGTGCAGAGGGTGGAGTGGGCAAGGGTTCTCAGGTGAGGGAGCCTTGACCAGGGTTTGGAGTGAAGAGCAGTAGTAAGATGGGTACAAGAACATAAGGAAGAGAGAAGTTAGCCTGAAAGAAGATGGGAAGGTGTGCACCTGAAGTGTGGGGTTTAACTGGAGATCAGTAGGTACAGCTGGCATTTGGAGTTGCGATGAGGAGTAACAGTCCAGAGCCAAATTCTTTAGGGCCTTTAATATTAAGCTAAGGAATTTCACTTTTGTCTGAAGTATGAAGAGGTTTCGAGGTGTGTTAAGAAAGGTAATGACGTGATGTCTTAATTTGAATTTCTCTGCAAGAGAGCTTAAAATGAGGACTTGGGCTCATGACATTTGTTTTGAAGAAGGTTCCAGGGGACAGATGGGTTGTGGAAAGGTAATACAGAGGAGGAAGAACAGCAGAAATCGTGTGTGTAGTTGAGTTGATAACCCTTATGAATTAGCCAGATCTCAGTCTTGCTAAGGGTCCTTTACTGAACTGTCTCAGAATTGTCTCATTAAACAGGAAGAATCAGCGACATTTCTGCACTGACTCCCATTGTTCATTGATTGAATGTTGACTTCAGGGGGAATCATTCCTTGTGTTTTGAGCTGCATCCACTTGCAGATTCATTGGTTTTTGTAAGTTTGGAGAAAGCCCAGAGATAGGAAAAGCAGAGTGACGTCTCACTGTGTCCTTGTGATGGGATATAGGGTATGTACATGGGACTGTCCATCATCGCTGGCCTTAATTCAGCTGCTCTTTGGGGATATAAAATATCAGTTAAACACACTGTTAGATTTATTTTTCAGAATGCCACTTTGGTCTTAGTGAGGAACATGGATTGGAAGTAGCAAGATGGGTGGTAGGCAGCTTCAATTTATGGGGGATATTCTCCAGTAGTTATCTGAAATCTCATCAGAGCTATGTTATTTGGCTATTTCTTGTATCAGACTTTTTGCTTCTATAGGAAAAACAAAGAAAAGTGGCAGGAATAGTTCTATCCAATAGGAAGGCATACATGAGAGAGCAAAGTTAGTCTCCTCAACATTAGTTGAGGAACTTTAATCTGTGGAGGTGCCCAGTGACGAGATAAATGGGGTCAAACACCAAGGAGACAATTACAGTTGAGATCACTCCCATTTTCCAGAAATGCTGCAAGACAGGTACATATTTATGGAGTTGGAACAAATCTTTAGTTTTTGTGTTGAAACTTCTGTTTTATTGCAGTGGTACAATCAGGCACTCACCTTGTTGGGGGGAAATTAAAGATTAAATCAGACTTTCAAATATCCTGTGGGGTATATTGCTATAAATGTGGAGCATCCATATCAGATGCCTTTGGTTTAGAGAAAAAAAGGTAACTCATATATTTTGTTTTCTTGTGGAGGAATAATATTTAGACACGACAGAGCTTTGTTCTTTACATTTCTATTGTCTACCTATAGTTGAGTTAATTCTTTTCTTTTCTTTTCTTTACTTTTTCTGTCTGCTGCTTGAAGAAAATATCTCTTCATTGTTTTGAAAAGCATCTTTCTTTAGCCCCCAGGGAGAAGAAATCCTTGCCATTCCCTGGCCATAATGATGGTGGAAAACCCAGGAAGGGTAAAGGCAGCAGGGCAAATACCAATTTTCACCAGAAGGGCTTGGGCTGTGACTGTGGACTTGCTTTTGTGGGAATTGGATGGAGTCTAATTCTACTTCCTGAAACTATAGTGTAAAGTGTAACTACAAATATGTTCTCTGAGCTATCACTTACATGCAAATAACATCTGTCTGCATTTTAAACTCTATTCTTTCCCTATCAAAACATTTCACACCTGTGGACACACAAAATACATTGCCACTGATATAATAAAAACATGCCTGACCTTTTTCCTTCCCTCTGTCTGACCTCTCCCTTAAGTGGTGGTTATTTTTGGAGTCAAATGAATTTTAGTTGATCTTTTCCTGTGGACAGCCAGTTTAATTTTTCCTAGGTCAACAATTCCAGTACATTATCTGTATTGATACAATAAAACACTCAAGCCCTTCTTCCAGCAAATGAGATTTTCATGGGATTCTTGGCCTGGCATGTAGTAGGTGCTAGATAAGCATTTGTCAAGTAAAGAATTAATGAACAAGATAAAGAAAGATGCTAGGCATTGACAAAGATGACACTAAAATATTAATGGTGATTAGAAGTACCTACATAATTTGCAAAGCCCAATGTGAAATGAAAGTGTGGGACCCTTAATTCAAAAAGTTATTAAGAAATTCAGGACGGTAATAGCAGAACACTGAACCAAACACAAGAGCCTTATGAATGCAAAATCTTTTCTGCCTGCATAGGTTGGCTATCAGTCAGTCACCTGGCCTTAATGTCAGTTACCTGGTCTTGACTAGTTAACTAGTCTTGATGGTGATTCTCTCTGAAGATGGCTAAGGGAGTGAGTATTCCATATTTTAAAATTTCTTGATATAAATACTTTTAGTTTTGAGGAAAGGAAGTATTTTAAAACAAATGCTCTAGAATATCAGCAGCTGAATGTATGCTGTACCAGAAATTGGGAGTTCTGCATCCTAATCTTGGTTCTCTTCCCACGTGACTCTGCACCAGTTTTATGCAGTCTGTGTTCCTTGATCTTCTCCCATGTACAATCACTGGCATGGAGAAGAAGAGACCTAAGACCTCTTTGGGGTTCTCGGATGCTAAGATGATCCCCAAGAAAACACACCCTGAGAGTTACTTGGAGGCAAAGGTGAGAAGACCTTATGAGGGCAAGGTCTGCCAAAATTTCCACTTAATTGCCCTTGGAAATATTCCTGCCTGAGCTGTCAGGAACAAAACCTCCACAAAAACATCTTCTAGTTATGAGCTGCTGGTCTTGAGGGGGATGGATGCTGTGCGTGCTTCTAAGTTCTCAGAGCAGAGAGGATGAACAGGCAATTGTGTATCATTTTAACCCAACAACTCTGCTCAGGGTGGGGCTGGCAGGGAGAGGAGTGATCTGTGGCACGTAGTTGCCTGTTTTCTTATAGCAATTGCAAGAGGACTACAAATATTTGAGCCGATTGTACTCGCTTACATGCAGCAATGAATCATCTTGTGATGAGAGGCCTGAAATATGCTGGGATGAAATTAACGTCAATTGAAACAGAAAATGGATTCTAGCTCCCATCACAATGAGCTTCCAAAGATGGGCTCAGAGCACAGGGAGGCAACTGCTGCTATTCTTAGTGGCAAAAAGTCTATGCCACCAGTATTGCTTTTTCTATTTTTATTTTCTTGAAAAAGCTTCTTTTCAGTTCCTCCTACGGGGGCACCTTCTAATCAGGGATTTTGACTGGTTTAGGATCCTTCTTGACTTCTTGGGTCTCTAGGGAATATGAATGGATGAATGAATGAAATGAGCATAGACCTTTAAGAATCTAAAGAAGAAAAATTAGAAACTTCATTTTAAAATCAGCAATTTGAAACTCACTTTTCTCCTAAATGCTAGATGAAGCAGAGCTTAGCAACTGAGGTAATGTGGTGTTAGGGGAAAATGATGAAATGATTTGGAAACAGGCACCTTGGTTCACTCCTCTTTCAGTCTTGCGTTTCCTTACTGGCTGAATTTCAAAACCATATGCCCTGCAGGAAACAGGGCACCCATGCATGGAGATAGA
This sequence comes from Dasyprocta punctata, assembly GCA_004363535.1. NCBI lineage: Eukaryota > Metazoa > Chordata > Mammalia > Rodentia > Dasyproctidae > Dasyprocta > Dasyprocta punctata. The sequence goes on from RJWM01003444.1 coordinate 83,904, forward strand.
TTTGAGAGAATTCATGGTGGGTCTGAGCACAGCTTTCTACAACAGAATCAGAAAAAGAATTCCCTAAGCTAAGGAGGGTAGATCCAGAAAGAACACAATCGAGTCAAGATACTGGTGAATGTCAGAGAAAATCTTGGAGCTGTGGAGATGCTTCCTGACCATGCAGATGCACTAGCAACTCTGACACCTGCTTGCTCCGGGATTGCTGCTGAGTTCTGGACTCTGCTCCCTGGGTCCTGCATGGCTGATGGGTGAGCACTCAACACCACTGTCTAAGGAGTCCTGGCCCTTTCTCTTGCTGCCTGACTGAGCACCTTGGTAATCTGAATCAGACCAGCATCAGCCCAAAATCTCCAGGGAAGCAAGTTTTGGCAGTAAGAGAGACCCAGGGGTCTCTAGCATTTAATTTCTCTGAGCTTTGGTTTTTGGTGAAGTAAAATGGGGGTAATGCAGTATAGTCAACAGGGTACACTAAATTATAAAGTGGTACACTAAATTATAAAGCTTGTAGCTCTGCACTCATCCCATGGTTGCAGCAGGTAGGTGGCAGCTCTCCTTCTGATGCTCTAAAGAGTATCCCTGCCAAGTTCCCTGGGACCTGGCCTGAGTGCTAGGATAGTGCCTCAACCTCAGTTCAATCTCATTCCAACTCCATCCAGCTCTTCTGAGGCTTCAGTATCACTTGATCACTTGGGACTGAATCCACTTAAGTGAAGGGGTTGAGCAGGAAGAAGCTTCTGGGGACCATGATGTTTTGGGGCAATGTTGTATGTTCTGGAAACATGAAAACCTGTTCTCTAAAAGAAGGGCAGACCTCAGCAAGTATCATATTGACCTTTTTGTTTTGACATTTAGATGATCAACTTGCCTGGGTTTGAGCCTAAACCTGTACTCAAGAACTGTGTCAAATCACTTCCCCTCACCTCTTTGTAAACTGATGATAGTGATTGCAGTGCACTTTGTAGATTGTGTGGATTATACTCATCATTTCCTGTAAAGTACTTAATAGAATGTCCAGCACGGGGGAAGAGTTGGCTATTACCATAATATGTGCCTCTCCCTCTGCCTTTGTCTTGGTTTTGTCCACTGATCCAATTAGGCTCTCTGGGAGCAGAGATCAGGGCTTTTCTCTGGCTTATTGGAGGTAAAGGGCTTTCTGCAAAGTGTCTTGGGCATAGAGAACCATGTGGGTCTGCCTGCTATGGGGAAGGGGCCCACTGTGGCCCTCCTGGCCTCTTCTCCTGTCCCTTTGGCTTCTTCACCCTTTCCTCTTCTTTTATCACTTCTGCTGCCTCAGGACTCAGTCTCTTCACATCTTTCTGTGACATCTTCTTTTACCTTTGAGGGTTCCATGAGATAGACTACAGAAGCAGGTCCTGAAATAAGGGTTGAAATGCTAGTGGCTATTTGGAAGGTGATCCAGGAAATTACCAGAAAATGTTTATAGTGGGTGGGTGATGTGAAGGAGGGAAAAATCAAAAAGTCAGTGAAAGGTCTTTTATCAAGCATGTTCTTATCTAGCATCACTAGATCCTAATCCCATTTAGGGAAGTTGAGGCATCAGTTTGGATCAAGTACCTGCAAAGTAGTTTGCATTCAGGGCAAGGAAGTGGGGTTCCTAGGAACAGATCTTATTCAGGGCTGCTTCTAGGGGTATGAACCCCTCACCACTTCCCACATGCTCTACATGGTGGCCCAGCACACTCCTGTAACCAGATGCTTTCCTTCAGAAAGCAGCTTTCATACACAGAGATGAGGACTTACAGGATGCAGGGCAGGGTCATCCAGAGCATCTGCTATAGCCTCTGACTGCTAACTGAGGAACTTCTCTGTTGCGCAGTTCTAGATATTAGGTGTTGGGTAGGGGGGGAAAGAAATTGAGGAGGAAGTGGGGAGAAAGAGAGGGAAGGAGAGACAAAGAAGGAATGAAAGGAAGAGAGAAATAAGGGGAGAGAAAAGGAATGATTGTATGAATCCAGGAGGCCCATGTCTTCTCTTTGTTTCATCCTTGATCGGATCTGCTGAGGCCAGGAGGAATTCCATATTTCATACAAGGTAGTGGGAGGGATGACCCATCTGAGTGGTCTAGCATTGGGTAACTCTTCTTAGATATCTTTCTTATAATTTCCTAAGGGCAAGGGAGATAGAACTTGATTTATTCCGACAGCTTGAGGAAAGAAGAGGTGAAATCACACAGTTGCATCCGTGCTCCTCTTTTCCACAGCACCCGCATCAGCAAGCTACACTGAATTTCTTCCTGCTTAACAGCCGAGGTGATGAAATGTCATGTAAAGCCAGATGAAGCTCTGGGACAGTGGCCAGCTCAGAGCAGTTGTTTCACCTTAAAGCAAGCTTCATCTTGCCTGTGTCATCACCATGAGAGAAGTCACACATGGCCGTGCTATTTTCTTTTTCATTTGCAAAAAAACGGAAGAGGAAGTAACAGCTTCAACTCCCTGACATTTTCCTTACTCCAGGGTGACTCGCAGCTAGGAACGACAGAATGTCTCAGCCAAACCATACCAGAAGAAAAGTGAATCGGGCCTCACTGCTCTGGAAGCAGAATCATGCAGAAGGGCACGTGGGAGGGGCTCAGTAGATCAATGACTTTCAAACTGAAATGTCCAGATGGGTCAAGTGGAGATCATGTTAAGATGCAGATTCTGATTCACTCGGTCTTGGAAGGAGCCATGGAAGCTGCAATTTCTAACAAGCTCCAAAATGAACTGTTGTTCTGATTCAAGGACTTTGAGTGCAAAGCAAAGGTAACACATTTAGATTTAGCATCACTGGGTCCAAGTTGCTGCATAGCTTTGGGAAGTTGCACTTCAGTTTTTTAATACTGAGACCATGGAACAATAGAATTCTTACTCCTCAGGGTTGGAAGAAGGTGAAATAGGGCAGGGCATGCCAATGACCATATACAGAATATTCTGCACTATGGTTAAGGCACAGTGGGATCTGGTCATGTTGCTCCTGTCCTGGAGCATCTGCTTAGATCCCATTTCCTGACTCCTGACTCAGTAGTGCTTCTGTCTCTGGTCTCCTATCCTTATGCCTATTTGTTTGTATTAACAAGGACTCTAGAACTTGAGTGGCAAGGGCTGCTGGTCTTTAGGTAATTTTTTTCCCCAGGAAACATCTTTTTGCTCTCATTTCCTAGGCAATAAATATCTCCCTCTGAGTCTAGGTTTCCACATTTGTACAGTGCTGGGTCTTGTAGACCCAGGCTAACAAGCTGGATGACTGGATGTTTCCCTCCTGTGCCCTGTAGGGGTCCGCCTCTGTGTATGAAAACTGCTTTCTGCTAGAAGGTTCTAGAATAGCTCTTTCTCCAGCAATAGGATCAGCTATAACAGTCCAAACCTGTTTATTCCCCCCTCGATTTCTTTCATCAAAGTTCCTATTCTTTGTTGCAGATTATTTACTCCGTGTCTTACTCCATTCATGTCTTGTAGTTGTAGGGCCACCATGTTCATTTATAAATAGTGCTTCTTGGAGTTTCACGGTGCACAGTGCCCAGTGTGCCCAGTGGTACATTAAAATCTTGGATAGCTATACAGTAGAATTTTCATGGACCTACTGACTTGGGTACTAGTACCCCAAGCATGCAGTTCCAAACTCTTCCAATCCTACATCCACTCCTGGATCCCAGAATCTCAATGTAGGCTAAGCTTCTGGCTCCTCCCTAAGGAGTAGAGTTCCAGAGTAAAGATAGGTGAGGCCCAGATAACACCAAAAGAAGTAGGGTAGACATTGACAGTGCCAAATTTCAGTCCTATAAGACTCTCTTGGGCTTTAGGCCGTAAACTTAAAGTTAAAACTCAACACTTCAGTAAATAGTGCAATTTGATGTTCAGAAATCTGTCTTGCTCAACCTAAGAATAACATCTTGAATCAATTTTGGGCACTAGACAATGCATTCTAGTTGTTCAATGAGAATTTGTTTCTGTGACAGCTATAATAAGAAGGCAAATAGAATTTAGGCCTCTATCAGCTGTGTCACCTAATGCCAATTTCCTGAGATGGAATGCACTTTAATAGCTTTCTTTCTGGAATGGCTCTTTCCCAGCAATGCACCCAATGTCACCTCTTATGCTTTAAAGCATTCAAGCCCAGTGTTACTATTCTTGTTCTCAGATAGTCCATGAATACATCCATTTACTTCAAACTAGAGTTACATAAATGAGAACTATAAATTAACCATATTTAGCATAAGAAACGGTACTATGAAATACTTTTTCAATCAAAGGGATATCTTGGACATGTGAATAAGGGGAAGAAGAGTTGTAGTCCATGAATGGAAATTTGAGCAACACACAGGCCATGGCTCCTACTATCTAGAATTGGAATAAAAAATCTGTGGTAAATGTACTATGCTGCCCCAGAATTGGCTTGGAACAGCACAAGAGACCCCATTATTTGTGGCTCTTCTTTCAGATACACAATGCTACCGGCTTGAAACTGGCCATGTTAGAGCATTTTCACAATGGAAATTGGCCAATGCCACAAACTAAGGCTTTCTGCTTTTTAGAGAGTGGTTGTTAAATATTTACCAGTATACCATTGCAAATGGGTCACAACTGCTGCTTGTCTTATCCACAGCAGACCTCACTAATGGATTTTAGCACATATTTTTGTTTTCCTTTGAGCACAAATGAGGTTCAGAATCTTTCTCAATACATTTTTCCAGGCAACAATTACCAATAAGTTGGGGTTAGGTCATGGAATAAAACTAACTCAATAAAATCTGTTTACTTTGGTTCAGGGTATAGTGCCTGGGAATTTCAAATGGTGTAGAACAGTAGACCTCAAACTTCTGATATTTTTTAAGCCTTTAAAATCTTCAAAAAAATTCTTTTGGAGCACATTAGAATAACCAACTTCTTGTATTGCTAGGTAAGGACATAAAACAAACTTAAATAATCGTGTCAAAATATCTTTTACCTTCTACCACCATGATCATTTCATTCTGAAAGATATTTTAACATCTCCCACTGTGATGGATTAACTAACGGTCAACTTGGAACACCCAGCTGAATTGAATCATCATGATTTTGATGTTGGAATATCCACATGAAGATTTTTGACAACCACATAGTAGGAGAACTGGAGGAGAAGATGGCATGCTGTTGCTGGAAAAGCTTGTCATGCTGGTTTTCCTGATATTAACTCAACTGTTCTCCTCACTGGAGGAGCTCGAGTCCTCACTGTTGCTGAGGACGGCTGCTGCTCTTTTCAGGGGAGTTCTGGTTCTTACCCTGAGTGTCACTTCCTGGCTCCAGTGGAGATCCCTCAACGTGGTGGCATAGATCCTTCACCTCACACCCTACTGGCACAGACTTTGTAGCTTACACCACTGACCTTTGGGCCTTTCCAGTGCAGGTCCTTTATACAGACTTACATGAGCCATTGTTGTGGGCTCTAGGTCTCTAACTAGACTCGTGGAGGACATTGCCAGGGGCTCTAGGTCTAAAGCTGGACTTGTGAAGGACACTGCCAGGGGATCCAGGCCTTCAGCTGGATTCTTTGGGTCTCTAGTGTATTGACATATCTCTTGCAATCCTCTGCATTTGACTTTTTGGGTGAATATTATAATCCTATAAATTGTGTCCTGTATTAAATCTATCCCTTGTAAACCCTGACTACACAACCACGTAACAAGCATATAATCGCAGAATAAAAGAAACATTACAATGAACAAATACCTTTGTGTTTTTCCTCATTTGCTGCATTTAAGTGTGAACCTCCTCTTGGATAAGAGTAAAGTTCATGGATGAGAACACCATGCTTTCAAAATCTAGTGGACCTTTCCTGAGGTGAAAATTGCAGTGTGCCTGCTCCTTACTTTGTAGGGCTGAAGAAACCATGGAATAAGATGACACCCAGGAAAAAGCCTTCAGCAGTCTAAAGAGCTTTCCAAATTTGACTATCTTGCTATTTTCAGCCACCTTTCTTCATTGTTGTCAATTTTTTCTAGCTAGACTTGTAAGGTAAGAGGCTACAACCTGTGTCTGTAATTTAAAAAATGTAGACTATAACTAAATACTGATCTTTTTACTGTTGGATTGGTGAGTTCTGGATCAGTGAGATAGATTTGTGTTGTAGTTAGGGTTTGTAAGGGAATAGATTTAATACAGGACACATAATTTATAGGGTTATTTTATAGTGTTCACTCAAAAAGTCAAATGCAGAAGAGTGCAGGAGATCTGTCCACATGCTAGAGTCCTGAAGAATCCACCTGAGACCCTGAATCCCATAATAGTTTCCTCTATGAGTCCAGTCAGGGGCCTAGAGATCACAGCAATGTCTCATGCAAATCAGTATCAAGGATCTGTACTGAGAAGGCCCAAATGCCAGTGGTGGAAGTTAGAAAATTGCTCCAGTGGGGTATGGGGTGCAGGATTTGTGCCATCAGGCTGAGGGATCTGCACTGCTAGGAAGCAACACTCCAGGGAAGACCAGAATTCCCTGGAGGAAAACAGCAGTCATTTCAGGTGACAGCAAGGTCTCAAGCTCCCCAGTCAATGAAAACATCTGAGTTTGTATCAGGACAATCAACAACATACACTCTTTCCCTCCTTTTCTTCTCTTACATCATCTTGGCAACAATTTTCAGGTGAATCTTCCACTCCCAGAACCAGGCTGACTCATTTCAGCTGGGTGTTCCAAGTTGGCCCCTGGTTTTTATCCACCACAATCTGTTTATATTATTAAGGATGCATTCAATGAATTACAAATAAGAGAATAATGAATCATTCATTCATTTATTTTCTCTGCTAACATTTTTTAAAGACGTACTATGAGTACTTTCCACCCCCTCACTACTCTCCTTTCCTTTAGTCTGGCTTTCACTCTGTAGCAGCTCAGGCTATCAAGCTAAGAGGGAAATACACCAGGTCACTCCCCTGTTTGAAGTCTTCAGTAACTTTGTCTTGTCCTCAGGGGAATGCCAAACTCTACAAGACATACAAGCCTCTTCATGACATCTGCGTCACTGGCTCTCCTAACCTCAATCCTCCCTACTTTCCCACCTGCACTCTGCCCTGTGGATGAAATCCTCCTCAGCTTGTATATTGCCTTTTATCCTTGGTTTAGTTGTCCCTGCCATCCAAACTGACCTGTCTTTTGTTCACTCCTATTCTCTTAAGTTTCGAAGTAGGCACAGTCTTCATTACAAAGTCTTCCGAGTGCTGTATTCTGTAATAGCAAGCATCTCACCATGCCCTAATTATTTACTTGTTTTGCCACTTGTCTCAGAGTTCCCTGAGGACAAAGCATGGGATAACCAGTTCCTGTCCTATGGTAGGTGCTCAAATATTTGTTGAATGAATGAACAAGGGAGGAATTGAGAGACACACACACACACACACACACACACACACACACACAGAGAGAGAGAGAGAGAGAGAGAGAGAGAGAGAGAGAGGAGAGATCCCAGAAAAGGGAATAATAAGAGTGAAGATAAGCCAGTAAAAGAAAGAAGTATGACATATCATGAGAAAAAATGTAGAAGGAGGGCATTTGGGGCCAAATCTGGTTAACTATGTCTTGAAAGGTGGCCTGGACACAGCTCCTAAAGGACCTACAATGCCATGCCCAAGGACTTGGAATTCACCCAGAGCAGCAGAGAGGTTTTGGAGCAAGAGGATGAGAATACAGACTTGCCTGCAATAAAGAACTTCCTTGAAAGTGATCCAGAAAATAGAATAATGGGATGGAACCACTGGGGTCAGGTAGACCAGTTACTCTGCTCTTGTCACAGTCCATGCAATGGATGATGATGAGGAATCTAAAGTAAGGTATTGGCAGCAGAGGTGCAAGAGGGGCATTTAATCTCCAGTTCTGTGCATGGAATACAAGCATATTCCTGGAAGCAGATTTGAAGCATTAAGAGCAGATGTTCCTTTGCAGGATGTGGCAGACAAGGCAGTCAGGTGTGCTGCATGAGGGAGGCTGAAGTTATAAATTGGTACTACTCTGAAAAATCATCTATGGAGTCTGACTGTGCAGGTTAACCTGTAGCTAATTTTATTGGGAACAAACAGGCATGTTTAAGAGGCGTGCAACCTGGGAATTTGCAGACTTGGAACATATTTTGGTGTTTGCCTTTGCCTGCTGCCCATTAGGAAAATGTAACTGTTAAAAAAGTGTTGTTTTGCTTAGAACACTTTTCATTAGAGCAAATTTGTTTCAAAATTGATGATAAATTATATTGCATTTTGTTTGAAAGCAATTTCTGGATTAAAATATGGAATGCAATACATAACTTTAAGTACAAGTTAAATTACCTGCAATTACAAACATGCTCTTCTTGTGTGTATAGTTGGAGTCATGTAGGTAAAGGAATTTAGTGCTAGGATTTGTGTTATAGATTGTTTAGTTCAGCAGTCCCAAAATAGACATGAAAGCACAGAGTGGGAAAGAAAATAGCCCAAGGTCACAGAGTATGTTAATTGTAAAACTGAAAATGCTTTAAATATTCTGATGTAGGTTTTGAAGGAAAGATGTGTTTGTGAATTTCCATTTTATGATATCCAGTAATTCTTTCTCTACAGACTATTAGAAAAGCTTTGTATCAAACAGATTCCAAAACATGACCAAAGAGAAAACATGTCTGAAGATGTAAAGCATAGCATTGTGTCCACAATAGAAAATCCTAAAAAGGGCAGCTTAGCTATGCTTTTCAATGTTCAAATGAGCAGGCTACTGCAGTCCAGCTTTTTGATCAAATCTAGCTTCATGAAACTTGCTTTACTTGGCTTTGAAGTAACTTGCACAGGTGAGCATGGGACGAATACCAAGGCCAAATGCTGCGGTCTTTGTACACTATACACAATCCCTTGCCAGTTCTGCAGATTTTGCCTCCTAGACATCTCTGGTCTGTGTCCTGTGCACTTCGTCTCCACTGCAGCTTTTCTACTCCAAGCCCACCTTCATACGCTCCCTAAGCCTCCCACCAATCTTTCTCCTCCCTTTTTTTGACAAAAGTGACAACCTAGCACCCACACAGCAGCCAGTTTTAACTTACCTTGAAACCCAGATCTAATCATGTTGACCTGTTATTCCAGCCCAAATCCTCAACTTGGCCTGGCTTTGGGTGCTCTGGCTCACCCCAAGCCCCAGATTCCCTCCTTTATACCCCATCTCATTTTGTTCCAGTTATAGGTTTTCCTTCAGTCTTTTTAGATCCTTGAGTCCCTACCTGCTACAGAAGTTTCACACTCACTACCTTTCCTGCCTCTGGCCTTTTAGGTTCCTTTTGCATCATGAATGTCACCTACTCTTTAGACTTAAAAACTATTTCCTTACTTATATAAACCTTTCTGATCCTCAGATGAGGTCATTTCCCATAGTATTCACTCCCACAGTGCTCTGTGTTCAGTCATGGTGCTTACTAAAGTCATTACTTTAGAGTTTCTTGTGTATTGCTTGGCTAGTGTCAAGTCACTCATTCCATCCAGATGGTGCTTTTTATAAGGGATTGCTCTGCTCCTGTGTTGTTGATTACCGTAGCAACTTTAGAACCTATCACAGTAAAAGGTACTCGGTAAATAGTGTTGAGTAAATGTCTTCATATGATAAACAAACCCTGGATAAAAAAGCTCCAGTGACTTGGTTCTGCTTGTGATCAGAGTACATCCCTGTGAATCCACATCAGCTGATGCCATTGGTTCCCAGAGAATGTTACTGAAATGAGGGATTGTGGCTGATATACTGTCTCATAAATGTACTTGGCACGATTTAACAACCTCCAGGGTCTATGAATCTTTGTAATTTCTGCTTTATAGGTGAGTTGATATTATAATCCTGTTTATGCCATTTTCTTACATTTATCCTCCAGCTTTCTGTTCCCTTGGCAAGGGCTGGTAGAGCAGCTACCGATCAGGCAGAGTCTATCTGGAGTCCCAGGGTAGATTAAATAATCCAGAGTGAAAAAAACTGGAGAATGAGTGAAAACTGTAACAGGCTCAGAGTGCTGAGATCACACTAGGAAGATGCATAATGGAGATGGAGATGAGGCAAAACAACAAACAGAAACATAGCCAAGATAGATTCTGGAGAAGGGTTGGGAGCAACAACAATGGCAGGAGCAATCCACATACATTCATTGTAATAAGATTAGTGAAGACGGAACATTAGAGATGGATATTCTTTTGCTGCTTCCATGGAGGGGTGAAGGTGGGTCAGTTTGGTTTAAAAGTAGGATCAGTCAGTGAACAGCTACCAGTTCCCCGATCCCATCATTATCTGATTCTCATCCAACCCATCTCATTCCATTTTGGCTCTCTTCCCCAATTAGTCGCTTTTCATTTAACTAATAACTGTTGTTCTGAAATACTCTAAGCTTATGGATATTTTTTGAGAAATGCAGTCATTAGATGATTTATCATCATGCAAACATAATAGAGCAAACTCACACAAAATAAGATGGCTGTGATGTCACTAGGTGATATAACCTGATGGGACTGCCATCACATATTCAGTCTGTCATTGACTGACATGTCATTATGTGATTCATGACTGTATTATTGTTTCTAAAACAACATATTGCCTCTTACCTCAAAGAACTTGTGCTCTATTCCTAGAGATCAAATGATGCATGAGAACATAAGAATTCTTAAGATTTTTTCCTCATACTTAAAAGCAACAAATAAGTCATTCCTGATATAAATTTGAAGACAAGAGGGGTGAAATATGATTAAAAACAAAACTCTTGGAATTTCTCAGGGGAAAATCCAACCATTTGCCAGAGTTTCAGAGGAATTCTACCAGTTATGACTGCAAAGGTGGTGCACTTAGAACAAAATTGCATGGCCAGATCACCCTCTGCTGAGGTTAGATGTGAACTCAGAAGAAGATGCTTTATCTTCATTCCATTTTGTTCGTAGGAATTAAGATGCAATTCCCTGACCAGTGCACCGGGATGCTGTAGTGGCACCTCAGCTCTCCTCATTGCTATCCTTTCCTCTTATCCTCGTCTCTTTTAGACCACTGCTCCAAGGATGCACTGTGATCATGAAGAGGAGGATATAGGTGGTGTTGATTTTTGAGTTGTGGCATGATGGGCTCTCAACATTAGGTGGTGAGGATGGGCAATTGCAATCCCTTTCTGCAATTTAGCTCAGTAAGTATGAGCAGAGATTAAAAGAGGAAAGGGTTAGCAACAGTGCTCTCTGAAAGTGTTTCCATGTAGAATGATTGAGAGCAAGTCACATACCCCAAATACCTGAGGACATATGTTGTTTGTCAAAAAGGATGGGGAAGAGGCAGGAAATGGGAACAGTGGCTATAATTGGACACGGTGGCTATCATTTTTAAAAGGAACTTTTTATGCTACCGCTAACTTCTGAAAACTTTTGCAGTAGACAAATGCTTTTTGGACACTGAAGACCACTCCAGTAGTAGAATATTTCAACATGTCTTCCAGCCTGAGGTCTGAGAGAGAGAGGGCTTTTCTAGCATTCACTGGGTTGGCCAAAAACAAAGCATGTAATCTGTCTGTGGCCCATGCCAGTCTCTTGGGCACATGATCGACATTCTGTATGTATTTGTTAAATGAATGAGTTAATAAATAAATAAAAATGATATTTATTCCATGAATAAAAGCTATGTTTTCTATTTAAGTATTTGTTTTAGAAATTGCAACATTTTTTTCCTGAATAGATCATTCTTATCAATATACATGTATAGCCCAATACATTTCATCTTAAAAAAACAAACGTGAAAAACTCAACCTTGACTCTTTGACACCATATTAACCTTCAATTAAAATCCAATCTCCTGTTGTCTCAAAACCTGTCTTTGCAGTCTTAACTCTGACCGCCTAGTTTTTATTCAGCCTCTACCAAATGTGATCTACTGAGACTGCACTTTCAAGGTCACCGTATAGCTCCACATAGCTAATTCCAACAAGCTCTCTTCCTGATTGCTATTGACATTGGCATTGGCAAAGTTGCTTACATCTTTACATTTGAAACCACTCCTTTTCTTGGCCTTTATGGTTTTCACGTCTTTGTGCTCCCAACATTTTTATACCTATATCTTCTATTTTTAGGTGTGTCTTGAGCTTTTTTATTTATCTGACTAATTTTTACTTAGAACTTAACATTTTGAAATCAAACCTCTTTATTATCCACAGATCATTAATTACCTGTCTTCCACATTTAAGTAAATGTCAACATAGATGTTTAAACTAAAACCAGCCAGATTCCTCTATTGTCTTTTCTGCAGATCTTCCATTTTTCCAAGGATTTTTGTGTGTATAATAAAATACAAACTGCTCACTATACCTTAGGTTAACCAATAGTCTTGAAGGTGATGAGGAATGGATGGAGAAATAACAGACCAGGGATAGGGAGAGGGATGATGTGGCCAGTATGGCACATACCAATTTCAAGGAGCCATAGAAAAATCGAAATTAGAAGTGAACTAACAGTGATGTACAACAACTTACACATAAGGGGTTGGATAATTGTTCTTACTCCATGGTACATTATAGGGGTGAACTTCCAGGGTTCTATTTCTTACAGGAGCAGAGACTAAATTGAGTTTGGTAAACACACGTTGTGCCATCATTCTTTCTCTCCCTTGCCCATAGCAGGCATTAATATTATGTAGGAAGGGTTTCTCACTAAATCAAGATGAAAATACCCAAAACTTTTTAATTTAATGCTCCAGGATGCCATTAAAACCAAGGGAGGTTGTTATAGGAGAAAGAACAGATGTGTGTGCCAGTGATCAGACAAAACTGGGGAAAAATCTCATCTAGACCTTGAGTGGCAGAATCAGTCATAGTGAATGTAAAAGGGTCCAGGTTTTAGCTAACCTGGGTAGATTTAAAGTCTGAGATTCAGGTCACTGCTTACCCAGTCTTTTCTTTAACTCTGGACAACTATAAAAAGGCAGAACCTTTTCTAGGTCCCTGTTGGATTTTTAATATATTCCTGTTAAATTATCAGCAGATCTGAAATTTGCTCCTTGCAAGTCTGAGAGGATTAGAGTTTTTAATCCCAGCAGGTAGACTAAGGAACTGTGGAGGAAGGAGGAAGAGAGGAGGATGATTTAAATACTCCCTGCCTTATTGTGTCTACAGAATGTTGTAGAATGGGTTCCTTCTGAACAGCAAAATTATTTCTTTCATTTCTGGATGGTGGGAAGTCCAAGAACAAGGCATCTGGTGTTGAGAAGTCCAGGAGATCAGTATTCAGGAGAGGTCTGCTTCCTCATAGACAGTCATCTTTTCACACTAAGTGCCAGTGGCAAAAGAGGTGAGCAGTGTCTCTCAACTTTTCTACTATAAAGTCACTAATTCCATACATGAAGCCTCCATCCGTGTGACCTAATCACATCACAAATGCCTTCCTTCCTAATACCATCACCTTGGGGTGAGTATTTCAGCATGTGAATTTTATGGGGGCAAAACCATTCAGACAATGGCACACCCAAATCCATTCACCTTTTAATACATGTGCTCACTTGCTTGGTGCAGAAAAGGAGAAGTTTCCTTGAGGTCTTCATAATTTGCTCTCCATATTTTGAACTCTTTGAAAACCCTGGTATGTTTTACCTGGTCCCTTCTCTTGTAAACCACCACGGCAGTAGCACAGACTCACTCTTGTTTTTGCAGGGAAGACTGCAAAGGACTTGTCATAACTCAGTGTCTTCCTTCTGCTGTGACCAACACTTCCTACTGGGAGCTTTGACTGTCTTAGCAGTTGAAAGGATGAAATGAAATGGTGTAAATGAACGTGCCATTGCAAATGCCCCACTTTTTAAATTTATGATTTGAGATCACATTTCAATGAGTTCTGCCAAGTCACAGAGTGATTTGTGATAACACATTCTGGCAATGATTTAGCAGAATCCAAATGATATTTGAATGGAGCTTCAGGAGTGTTAGACCCAGAGGGTCCCCATGGGGACTCCATTTAATACATGTTTACTCCCTAGTTCTCCTTTGGGAAAGTAGACCTGACCCCACCACCTGGGTTCTGTCTCTTTCAGCGTTGCTTTCTGGGCCTTCCTTAATCTCCTTTTCACTGTTTCTTAGGTTTCTCTGAAATGGCCACAGCAATGATGATGGGGGTTAGCATTTGAGTACTGAGAGAGCAGGTAATGTGCTTATATGCTCTGTCTCATTTATTGTATCTAATGTAACAACTTTGCATATAGGTAGCTGCTATTATTTTTAGTGTATAGAAGAGGTAACTGAAGTTTTAGTTTATAGAAGAGGTAACTGAGAGGTTAATTGACTTCCTTAAGGCTAGTTATGGTAATGGCACTAGATACCAGTGGTTACGGGAAGAGTTGGTGAGTTAGTCAGGCATACAAAAAGTGTGCCCTGTGAAGAATGGGTGAAAGATGAGGCATTTTTACTTTAGAAAAGAGGCAGTTTGAGGGATGGTTCAGGAGTGCTGGGTGCCTGTGACTCCAGGTCCCTGAAGGGCAGATTTCAATTCAATGTAAGGAAAACATTTTCTGATGAACTAAATGAGCTGAATAAGACAGTGCCACCTGTGCCAGGGGGTACTAGGGAGGTTGGATTATACTGCACATAGTTCTCTACCCAATCTTTAGATTCATTGATTCTATTATATTCCACAGTTCTATTCTCATGAATAGAAATATCTAGATGCAACTGAACCATCATGTGGAAATTGATTTTTTTCACATATTATACTTGGTTTCCATTATGATGAGATTACAATACTACTCTTGCTGCTGATGCTGCTATGAGGCAACATTAATTGAGTCTGTGATGGTAGCTGAGGGAATTGCATGATGAATTTAAAATCTATGAGGTTTTCCTTAAGAATCCTGATAACCCTGGTTATGTTCACCAATATGAGCTCCATTTTCTTCCTTTTATTAGGCTAACAGCTAAGAGCTTGAACATGTGGATATGACAGACCTGGTTTAAATCCTGGCTCTTGCCACTTAACTGTGTGAACCTGGGCAAGTTATTTCACTGCCTTTAGCTTGTTTCCTTGCATAAAAGATGAAGTCTGCAATATCTAACCCACACATTTCTGTACAGATAGAATGACAAAACACAGATAAAGCATTTGGCACAGTGCCTGGCACATAGTACTTTACTTGTGAAATGGTATCATTGTTTTTTTTTTTATCGTGGTTTACTCCGTATCAGCCACTGTGACCCGTTTGCATTACAGTATACCTCCACAAAGTCACCGATTAGAGTTTGCAGCCTCAATCGTTTGTGGATTTTTTCTTAGAACCTAATAATTGTTCGCGGAAATCCCCATAATTTCTCAGAAACTACAAATACCCACCGCATTCTTTTGTGTGTGAGAGGTTTACAAGTAGCCAATCAGAGAGAGCTAGTCAGTTCTCCTTGCTGCTGATTGGCTACTGCCAACAGATGTGCACCAGCATTCCCGCGTCATAACAGGTTGCTATACTGAGCTATCTCAGTGTTCTCGATTTTGTTCTTCTTAAAGTCCTAAGATACCCAAGATGCGGCCAAAATATCCTGCAGCTTCTAAGGCTTTATTAATATAGTATTTTATCAAATTAGATTGCATAACTGTGGGAGACATAACATATTTAGGGTTTAAATTATAAAAATAGGCATTTATAAGCATTTTTCAGACCATGTGCGAAATTTGCTGTTTTTCAAAGTTGCAGGTGCTCCAAGAATATGATCCCTACTAATTTCCGGGGTCTACTGTATTATTTCTGATATTCACAGTGACTTAAATATTTTTAATTAAAGAAATGATCCATTGGAACAGAGAGGTTATGTCACTAGGCCAAGGTCACTCAGCTCAAATAGTGGCCTTTCATCTCTATTTGCTCAGGTTCAGCTTCCTTGCTTTACTCTTCAGAGTGTTCCTTACCTGGCACTGCTGCTGATATGAGGCTGGTGATCTCTCACTCCTGCTGGCACCAAGCAGATGCCCAACAAACACTGTGTAACTGAATGGACAAGGGCCAGAACCCTGTCATCTCCATTTTTTTCCACTGCAGATGGAGCATGTCCTTTCTCCTTCTCTGGGGCCCAAAAGAGCTGAGAACAAGTCGACTCTCCAGTCCCTTATTATGGTCAACTTGTCCTACAACAGCACTAAGCATATTGCAGATATCTTGTGTACAACTCCTCACAGTCAGGTAGGCCTGGAGCGAGGTGAGTGAGGGACGCACAGGAAATAAAACTGAAGCAGGCACACACCCTGCGGGCTGTTCAAGTGTGGGTTTGGCACTTGTGCTTTTATCCTCCTTATGTCTTTGACCTGAGTTCCTTTCCTCTCACACTAGTCCTAGCCCTGCATCGTGTGTGTGTGTGTGTGTGTGTGTGTAAAAGATTTAATAACTCAGTGGCCCCAAATAGATTTTATTTGCCTCCTTTTAAGCATCAGATATGCATGATATTTTTAACAAGAATTGGCCAGTACTTTGAATAGCTTTGCTCAAAAAGACATTGTTGAAAAAGACTATTATTAATCTAGTTACATATTTTGAGCTTCTGGGAAAAACAGTAGGGGGATAAGATTGTAAGAAATAAAAGGGATATAAAAGGGAAAATATGAAGCTGCTGCAGCAACCATTAGGCTAGGCAATGAAACAATTTCCAATGATACGGTCATTATTTGTACAAGTGCCCTCCTCCAAAGAAGCAGACCAACAGAATTTTCACACTTACTTCTTTGGTTTAATTGTCTATTTGTTTCAAAATGAAAGCTAATTAAAAGATTATTTTCATATGCTTTAATCACACTACAGCTAACTGTTGGAAAATTTACAATTAATTGATGCAACAGTTGACACAAGAATGCATTTTTTAAAAATAACATCACTATTTGAATACACAGAGTGAAGCAATTAGTCCTTCATTAGTTCTGAGTTATTTCAAATGCTTTGAAATGCTGGTGTGTTTAATGTTTAATCATCGAGGAAATATATCTGGCAATGGTGTGAGCTCCAGTATCATGAATTAAATATGGTCCCTTGGGAGTGAGGAAAGTCAGGAAGAAAAATGGCAGTATCCCCATGCTTGGCTGTGGGCACATCCCTCCTTCCCCTAAGCACCTGCATGGGGTAGGCTGTGCCTATTGTGTCTCTGTTGTCGCACCACATGATTGGCTAGGAATGCTGTGTTTGTTTGTAGTTACGATGAGAAAGAGTCTGTTGGGAGTGACAGCCCCTGAGGCTAGCATCCCCTCCTGGACTGTGAGTGTTGGAGAGGATGTGGGCATCCACAGAGGAAGGTCGGAGAGGGACTCATCTGCCAACTAAACCAGTTAGCAGGTTGAGCATAGTGCGGTGTCCTTCCCTACCCATGGGGGATATGTTCCAAGACCCTCAGTGAGTACCTTATCCCACAAGTAGGACCAAACCCTACATACATATACACTGTTTTTTTCTGTACATTCATGCTTATAATAATCTTGAGGACTCTTACTTTTCCTCTAAATAAGTTCTTTACTGCTTCATTTTGTTATATCCGAGTTGCTAGCATCACTACTCCTGTGCTTTGGGGGCCATTATTAAAATAAATATTAAAATAAGTGTTACCCAAACAGTACCACTTGGTACTGTGACAGTTGATCTTACAACAAATACAGCTACTAAATGACTAGTGGGTGGGTAGTGTGTATGGCACAGATACATTAGAAAAGGGGACAACTCATATCCTGAGCAGGACAGAATGAGAGGCTTGAGATTTCGTAGCACTACTCCATCAGGCCGCCTCTTCCCTCTCTCCCTCCTTTTCTCCCTTCCTTCTTTCTTCCTTCTTCTTTCTCTTCTTCCTTCCTCCTTTCCTCCTTTTCTTTTTCTCCTCCCTCCTTTCTTTCCTCCCTCCCCCACTTAGGGATCAAACCCAGGGCCTTGCACGTGTTAGACCTTGCTCTGCCACTAAGCTTCACTCCTGCACCCTCATCATGCTACTCAGATTGGCAGGCAATTCCAAACTCATAAACTGCTCATTTCAGAAACTTTTTATTTAATATTTTTTGTATTGAGATTGTGGGTTGCTGGTACTTGTGAAAAGTGAAAACATAGATGGTGGTGGTGGTGGTGACACTACTGTGCCCAGATTCTGGAGATCAGCACTTGACAGAAGGAAGTCAGTGGAGCCTCAACCAGAGGCATGGAAGTCTGGTGAGGGCACGGATTCTGATGACAACAGACGTGGGCAAGGGGACACTACCTTGCAATAAGGCTTCAGAAGTACAGAGATATTGGGGGCTCACTGGCAATCAATGAGTGTGGCCTTAGTCTACACTAGGAAGTAAAGAATTTACCCAAAGCAATTTACCCAGGACACTCTTTCCCAGGAGTATCCTTATGGTCACCTGGCATAATCACATCAGTACCATAGATCACGTTTCCCCAGGATCAGTAGAAAGCACATCAAAAGTCTGCAAATTTTCACCCACTAGAGACATGCCCATATACAACAAACAAATCTTCATATCCAGCCTTCATAATGAGTTCCATACATACATTTTCTTACTGAATTCTCATAGTAGCCCAATGGAGTATGTACACATATGGCCCCCATCCTAAAGATAAGGAAACTGAGGCATGGAAGGGTTAAGCAACATATTAAACTGGAGCTAGTACTTATGCTTACTTCCTTGGCTTATAGAGGAAATGAAATAATTTAGGACATTCCCTTATGCATAGAGGAAAGTGTGACTTATACAGATTGGAGAACCCCCTCCCTCCTGACTTGGCAAGTGGCTGAGCCAGTGTTTGAGCTCAAGTCTTTCTGACTGCAAATCCGCTCAAGTTGCAGTGTGTGGGTGTGTGTTTTTGTGAGTGTGCCATGTGTGCACACACAAACGAGCAGCTCTGCCAGGGCACGGTGCTATCAGGGAAGGCTCGGTCCATGTCTTCAACCAAGACAGCGGAGTCACAGAAGCAAACATAGCTTCATGTGGTCCCAGATTATGTGTCCTTTTCTTAGTAAAACCAACAAGAATTCTTTCAACTCAGAAATTTAAAAATGGTAAAGCCTGAGTCTGGGCCCATGGCAGTCACACACCTTGCAGACCTCCAGTTTCCTGCAAATATAGTCCACGGTCACAGGCCAGGATCTCAGGAGGGCTGAGAAGACAGGGATGGGGTAGCACCAGAAAACTGGGAGTGACTGTGGTTGTCACATTTCTAAAGCTTGCAGTGACGGTGAATAATAAAGTGTCACCTCATGGGTCTGTCTCTCTTGTCTTTTAAAACATGAACCATGGCTCTAACTCCTCTGGCACAAATTCTCTCTCTCTGTTCCAGACCCACAGAGTCAAAAGTGTGAACCAACCCAGAAGGAGTTTGGAGTCCAGTGGAAGACACTAAAGGAGACCAACAGAGGTGTGACTCAGATGGAAGAAACAAGGAGTGGGGTAGCTGATTGCATTGTGGGTGAGAGCAAATGTGACAGAGGGGTGGAAATTTGTTCCAGGTCCTGCCCTTTCCACAGGGAAATGGGAAAGTGTATGTGGGGAAAGGCCTTTGAAACCTAGAAACCAAGTGAGCTAAGGTTTGAGTTTGGGGACAGGCAAATATTTCAGCATTCTAGGAGTACAGGAAACCTGAAGACAAAGCCAAGTTGTTAGGCTGTGTTTGGGAAGGTCTTGGAATTCCATCTATTCATGGAGGCCTAGGTGTCCTGGAGACTGGGAGTGAAGAGGTGCTTGTAGGAGGGAATGAGAAAACCAGCCTATCTCAGAGATTAGAATGTGTTTGTAGGGTGACAAAAGCCTGACCACATGGATGAAGTTGTTTCTTCTCTCTTAAGGAATCACTTTCTTTATTTATATACTTATAGTCTCCCACCTTTCTCATAAAGAAGGGAGGATACATAGGTTTTGCATTAACTCACACTAATAAATGAAATTGAAATGATACTGTAAGTTTCTGAGGGAGCTGTGGTAGAAGTTAGAATCTATAAGAGCACAAGTTCTGTAGTGCAGAAAGTACCTGTGGAAACAGCACTGAGCTTCTCCTAGACCAAGGCCAAGAGGAAAACATGGTCAATTTCTCAGTTCATAGTGGACACATGGCACAAACTAGAATCAACTTTATCTGATACAGAAGAAATGGCCTTGCAGACTCATCAAAAAGTGTCCTTCCAAGAACATTTCAGGAATTTCAATAGTTTTTTCTTTTGGGTCCCACAGTCTGGGCTGATGGAGTTCCACTGAAACTCCTTTTACCATTAGAAATTCTAAGAACAGCAGAGCAAAACAACATGGCTCAGGTTTACAGATTTCTCATAAGTTGGTTTGATCACAGAAAAAAATTTAGGCTGAAAGAATGGCTTTCGCTCTTTTCAGGCATCAGCATCCCTTTTTAAAAAGATGGTTCAAAAATTATACAACCCCAGTATCCCCTGTGTAGCAGATCAGACCTGGTATTCTCTGGATTGGGGCTGAGACAGAGAATTAATTTTCAGGGAGCCTTAGGGAACCCTCAGAAATGCCAGGGCTCTGGGGAAGGCAATCTGAAAAATGCTGATACAGAGGAGTGATGGACAGCGTGTCCTTCAGGCATTACTCTATAAATATTCTTCCTTATGGTGAGGGCCTAACGGGCATTGGAAGGTACCATGCTCTGGTGGAGATTTTCTGGGCAGATGTTTTGTGCTGCTGATTTCAGGTGGTTTAGAAAACACTAACATGCAGGGAAAGGTAAAATTCTCCAGGCTCACACAATCTCCATTCCTGGGTCTCAGAGGATCCTGCCTCTGAGAACTCAAGACCCTGAGCGTGGGCTCCAGGGCCTTATCACTCCCACACTGGACCTGGTAGGAAGCACATTCCCTTTGACAGAAGTCTCTCAGGATCAGATTGCTCTAGATCTTTTTAATTGTTTCTTGACAAGCCTTTTAAGCTGTCAGGCTGAAATGTGATTCCCATCTCTGTGTACCTAATGTCACAGAAGGGAGGCACTTGGAGGATTGTTATGACTAGTCATCAACCTGCAAACATTCTCTCTCCCCTCAGCTATGTTTCTCCACCTTCTAAAATGTCTCTGTAGCTGCTCAGCAAATAGTAAGGTTTTTGGGAGCAATTAAGAAAGACCAGTCTTAGGGAGAGGAAGCAGCTGGCTGGTTTTCCATGATACTCAATGGTCCTCCCGGAGATGCATTTGTTTCTGCATGTGGAAGCCATGCATCTGCTCCACAGCAGGCTCTGAGATAGTGGTTGGAGATGCCCATGGAAAGGAAGTAGGTGTGTAGTCTTAGGAGTCTCACGGCCAGGTGGGTGAGGACAGCATGCTCACTTGCACAATATACTATTGTGAAGAAGAGGCCAGTGTTAATAAACTTTCTAATGGAGGAATGATGGAGTAATCCACTGTCTCTCAACTCCATTCTCCATTTCTGAAGCTAAATTGTACAAATGCCATTGATGGGCTCCTTTGCTAACTGCTTCAAATGGGTCCAGCTAACGGGAACCATAAAAGGGTTTAGAAGGAGGTCAGAGAGTACAAATCATCCATCTCATCATTGTCAATAAACAAACTGGTGCAAATTGGCCCAAATTCCTTGGGCTCACATTTACAAAGTAACACTATTAATCACTACATTTCTTAACTTGACTATGGGCTAGTGATACACAGTTACTTCATCAAAATAGTTTGAGCCAATTCCAAGTTTCTGGAATTAACTCACAGCCAAAATGAAGTTAGAGTATTTATCCCTAGTCACTTCACTACCCAGTCACTTTTGGCTGGTTGAGTCCTTTGAATGAAGCTCTTCCATGGAAGCTTAGTAGAGCTTCTGCATTCATTCTACCCCTGGCTTCTGGCAACTTCTCCCTCCACTCAGACTTTGGTACAAAAAATGATAAAGTTCTGCTGCTACCAAAGCCTAGGCTATTGTCCTATCCCATTAGTAATCTCTATCCTCAGCTTCCTACAAAGCACTCTCAGAAAGAAATTCTCTTTGAATCTGTTTTTAATCTGTGATCTCTTTCTTGTTTGGACCCAGACTGATTCAAAGAGGAATAATAGGTCAACTCCAAAACCAGGAAAAGAGCTTTACAAAGGTTGGGTCCTAAAGAAAAGGGGGATAGAAGTAGAGGAGAGTGAGGCTATTGTTTGGCAGTGTGTCTACTTGGTGTCAGAAACTGTACTTGGAGCTACATCTATGGAGTCCCTGTTCAAACTCCCAACAGCAACCTAGACAGGAATGCTCCACACAAGAACAGTCAAGCTAGAGTGGGTGCCTGAAAGCACCTTCCCATGTGACTATGTGGCTGGCAGAGACAGGAACTCAGCCCACCTCTGGTCTCTGTACTATCCAAGACCTCATGGTGCCTCCTGTAAAAGACCTAAATCAAAGCCCAAACAGTAGAGTGGGCTAGAGGTACTAGGAAGACCTGACAAAGAGAGTGAGATGATTCAAAAAACCTGAAAAGATAAGAGTTGACTTTGACAGTTTGTGTGGTTTGGGAGCCTGACTGTAAGTGTTGAAAGGCAGGAGAACCCTGGGAGCTCAGGGTTTCAAGCCCCAGAAATGTTTTCTTGAGTAAGAAGCCATGTGACTATACATAGACTGTGTTCCTCAACAATCAACTAAGGGTAACAATAGTGTCTACTTTGGAGGTTGAGGTAAGAATTAAATAAGAGAAGGCACTCACAGATTTGGCACAATCTCTGGCTCACATTAGACACTTCACAAACATTGGTTACCATCATTAAAAAATCAGGCAAGAGGTAGTAGGTGTGGTTGCTAAAATGGCTAAGAGAAGAGAGAAGAAAGCAGCATGATTTTATGAGACGGGAAGCTGTGGTCCAAAGTGTACCTGAGGCCAGAGTGGAGGGGTTGTTTATTCAAGGTCATAAAGACCTTGATGGTGGGGCCAGGACCTGAACTTGAGTCTCCTGCATTTTGTTGTTGACTCTTTTTTCTAGAATCTCCCATGGAAATTTTTCCTTTGATTTCCTCACCTCCGGATAAGTGATGACTCCTTGTTAATGTCATTTTATGGAACATTTAAGAAAATGGTGTTCATAAATCATGCCAAATTCATTCTTGGGAGAAAAAGAACAATGACTGATTTTGCATTTATTTAGTAACAGAACCATAGTCACAAAACTTGCGGGAGATAGAAACAGGATTAATTAAGATACTGCCTTTTCTGGGCTCCAAGTTTATGTGCTGTTTCTGTATCACATTCCTTCAGCCATTTCCTAGTTGAAATTAAGAGCTGTGGCTTCAAATGGAACTTTGCTTCACACACTCTTACTTCTTTGCTTCAAGAAACCCTATCTTTCTGGCTCGTTCATACAGTGCTGGTTGTTAAAAACACCAAGGGACAAGAAAGCAGAGTCCCAAATGTTTTATTTAGAGAAGCAAACTCATACACAGACAAACAAGGGGACAATTAGGTTTTGTTTGGGCTGAAGCCAGAGGGGTGTTTGTGTCATGTAAGTGGAAGTCCATAGAATTTAATAGGATTATTGGAGGGTGAGGGAGTCCATTGGAGGGGGAGAAACAAACAAGAAAAAGAAAAATGAACAAAATATACTTATATACATTTTTTGTGGATACAAAAAATTTTTTTAAATAAAAAAATTTAAAAACTCAAACTAAGATTAAAACCCTGTAGGAGAAATCATGTCACTACACTAATAATGGCTGTACTGTTAACAGACTACAATTACTTCTGACCCGTGTCTTTGCATCAGGCACTCCATATATGTGTGTTCATTTGTGATTTTTGCACTGGTGCTTAAAGGTACCAGAGCTAAGAGAGCTTAATAAACTAAATAAAGTTGGCAAAGTAGAAAATGGTAGAGGTGGAATTTAAGCTCCCTTGTGAGTCTTCTTTCTCATTTCTGCCTCCTATGAAGTTCCCTGTGTGCTCAGTTAGGACCCATATCCCAGCTGATAGATAAGGGCAGATATTGCCAGTGTAGACAACTGAGCAAAGCAAAAGACCTCAGCTGAATTCTCGTTAGTTCAGGCTCCAAAATTAAATGCATCTATGGGACAGTGGGACATTGCTCACTAATGGAAATTGGTTTGCTGTTGCCTCAAAAGTTGGAATTAATGCCTTCTGAAGCATTGCTTCCCTCAGGCAGCATCTAGAGGGTTATATTTTCTAATTCTTTTCTCTGTTCCAAATACTCAATGAAAGCTCTCCTCAATACGGACATGCTTAACTATTGGCCAACTTGATTGATTGATTAATTGATATACTCGTGGCTCTGTGTTTTAGAGCTCCCAACTCTAGTTGAGAATTGATTTTAATCTTCACAGGTTAAAAACAAAAAACTATCAAATCTTTACAGGAGATGGTGATGAGATACAATCTTATTAAAGAGAAACTGACAATTTATCATCTCCAAACAGCTCGAGGCCCATTTTTTTTTTGTTTATTCTTCCTAGGATCTCAGTGTCTTGTTCAATATCTAATTTATTTGAAGTTTTATTGAGGGAGGAGCATTTTCTGCAATTCTTGTCTCCAATTTTCTAAGAGTAGATAAGCAAAAATAAATAAATAAATAAATAGAAGAAGAAGAAGAAAGAAATTGAGAGAGAAAGATAGAAAAAAGAGACTCACAGATTAGGACTTGGTGGGCAAAAGCGTTTGGTCTGTGTCAGAGGCTACACACTTGTTATCTCTGAGCCTTGCATTATGCTGATTTTCTTCTGAACCTACTTTCTTATGGTCCTATATTTTTTTCTGACAAAGTATTCCTTTGTTTGTGTTATGATCTGGATTTTAAGGTTTTTACTTTTCCTGTGCCAAGTACTGAAATATTGTTCAGCAAAATGTATTTATCACTTAATGCATTTCACAAGCTAATTCGACTCTTCAGCAGCACATATAAATTGGATTCTCTGGCCAGTGGAAATACCTATTTCATCAGGATTGGCCAGGAGTTTTTTGTGTACAGCATCTCTTGCAGAGCTAAGTGTCCAGTCTACTCCCTATTTCCTGGTCACAGTGATTGGTTTTTGGAAAAGCAGAGCACAAGATCTAAGTGTGGCTTACTAGAATCTTCCATGGGCTTGGCATATGAGCTCTGGGACAGATTATATCCCTACCAGATTTGCTAATGTGAGAGAGTTGGAACAAACTGACTAGTTCCCATATTTCCAGGCTCAGGGAGAGAGAGAGTATGTGAGAACCAGGAAAGGGAAGGTTGATCTCATGGATAGCTAGACAGCGATGTCTGTAGTGAGATGCCTTAGCTCTTCACTTACGTAATTCAATTATCTTCTTTGCTCTTCAGTTGCGTTTTTGCCATTTATCATTGTTATGGTTGATACATGGTGTCAACTTGAGAAGTTTGGGAGTTTAACTAAGAGACTCAGTAGGGATGCAGGGTTCTGACTTTATAAATATATTCCTCCTATGCAAGAGGAGGGCATTTTGTGAGTGCTACACCCACCCCGGAGTGGGGTTGGCCTGTATACAATATAAGGGAGGAAAAGAGGCTTGCTCTTCACCTTTTGCTCTGGCTGCTTTTGCTGGCTGCTGCCTTGAAGTGTTGCCTAAGTGCCATGCCACCCTGCCTTGGAGCCAGCTGATTATGGACTGAAATCTCCACAAGCTGTGAGTTAAATAAACATTTCCTTTCTTCATTTTGGGTGTCATGTATTTTGTCCTAGCAATGAGAGAAAATAACAAAGACAGTCATCAAGGGCTTTCACGAAAACAGGTAGCTTTATTTTCTCCATTTATACTGAGACTCGGCGAGGTTAGACTTGAGGATCACACAAGAAGTAATTGTCACAGTGGGATCAGAGCCAGTATCCATCACTTCCTTTACCCCCTGAATGCAGGGTGAGCTGGAAAGTTTCTGTTTTCCCATTATTCCCTTGACTTGCTTTATAATCATGCTTCCTTGTTTTCTAATTATAAAATTAATGCTTGCACATTGTAGATGTTATAGTGAAACATAAAGAAGGCAATAAATTTACTCACAGTCTTGCCACCTAGAGGAAACCAGTGTTAAAATGGTGTGCTATTTTCTCTCCAGGCATAAGAAATCTAAAAGTTCACTGAATTCCTCTGGTGTCTTAATGAATAGATAAAATTGGCTCAAATGACTATTTGATAGTTTCTGTACAGCCCTATGTGATAGAATTGAGGGCAAGTTCTATCCTATAGCAGAAGTATGATCTTGGTCAAATTATTTAACACGTCGAGTCCTTTTTTCATCTGTCTTTTTTAGTTAATAATCTTTTAGCTAGAAGGGTTTATACGAGAGCCAAATGAAAAAAATTACAAATACAAAGTAGCAAGTGTGGTGTGAATAAGTATAATAATTGTCTACAAACTTTTTCCTTTTATTTCTAGTCACAAAACTGCTTCATTAAAAATTTTCTATGTGGAATCCCAGGACATGAAATAAAGAAGGGCTTCTCTGGTTAATTCAGAGCCACCCCCCAACCCTAACTGGTTTATGAGGTGCTTTCAGATAAACTCTAAGATCCTGGGACACAGGGGAGCTATTTAACGACTTTGGTCTGATGTTAGACACTTTTTAAGTGCTTTAACACAAGAAAATGGCCAAGGAAACTCTATAGGCCTAGAAATGGAGAGAGATAGGCTGAGTGGTAATAAAAATCCCAATATAGTCTTGTGAACCCCAGATTTACAGGAACACCACCTAGGACCTAATATATTGAAGATCAGACTGAAGAAGGTGAGGTTCTCATTTCATAGTTTCTTTGGCCATTATTGTGTGTAATCAAGTCTTTCTCATGTTATCCAATCTCCTTTCTATAACTGTATGTCTAGAAGGGTTAGGACAAAGTCAAGTACTAAGGCTACCAACTCTATGCACAAAGATCCTTCCCTGGGCTCTGGGAGCTGTCTACCAATATGTGATGAGGACTTGCTGTATGCCAGGTTTTTAACTAGATCCTGGGGATAGAGTGGTACACAAAACCAATTATAACTCTATTCTCTTTCTATTCTCTGGTGACTTAATGGCTATCTAAGGTGTCATACATAAATAAAAAAACCCTAAAATTAATGTAAATTTGCAGCCATTATATATATTGAATGAATTCAGTCTGGGGTTCAGAAAGCCTATGGTGAGGAAATAACATTTAAACTATGATCTGAAATCCACAAGGCAACCTAATTTAAGGCAAAAAATTGTACAAAGGATTAATGGTGAATAGAGGATTAGTTTCTTCCAAGAACAGAAAGTGAACCAGTGTGTTCTAGTACTAGGCAATCCTAAGAAGGGAGAGAGAGTCCAGGGCAAGGAAGTTCTTGTGAGGCATGCCAAGGACTTTGTTCCTTATTCTAGGAGCCATGGGATACAGGAGAGTGTGGAATCTGCTCTCTTGAGAGCTGATGGTAGATTACTCTAGGGAAAGTGTTGTGCAGATCGAGAAAATTTATGCATCTAAGAGTTACCTGGTGCAAATAGGAAGGAGATGGTAGGAGAAAAGAGAAAAAAAATCAAGGTATTTTATGTGTATGTACTAATTCCCCTATAAGGAATAAGGTCATTATGTATTGCAAACATGTATAATAAAAATAAAAATTAAAAAAACATAAAGAAGGCTTAATAGCATATTTGTTATAGTAGTGTGTTTTAGTTTCCTATCTCTGCTGTGAGGAATTATTACAAATTTATGGCTTAAAATGGTACAAATCTTTTCTCTTTCATTTCTTGTAGCTGGAAGTCAGAATTGAGTTTTATAGGATTAAAACGCTGTGTGTTGGCAGGGCTGGTTCTTTCTAAAGTTTCCAGGGAGAGGATCCACTTGTGACCTCTTCCATCTTCTGGTGGCTGTGAACGTTCCTCGGCATGTGGCTGCCCGTTCTATTCTCTGCTTCTGCAGTCACGTGCCTTTCCTGTTTTTTGTCCTCAAGTCTTTTTCCTTTCATAAGGCAACTTGTGGTTATATTTAGGCACTATCTTACTGGTCTTGATAATCTTTCTATCTTATGATTCTTAATTTAATCATATCTTTAATATCTCTCATGCTAAAAATTTAACGTTCACAGGTTCCTAAGATTAACATCTGAACATCTTTGAGTACTACTATCCAACCAAACATACAAGGGAAGTGGGAAAAGGAGCATAGATTTTACCTGGGACTCCAGCTTGCATATTCGACCAATGGTGCTGACATGGTGTTGGGGGTCACACGATGAACTCCGTTTTGATCACGCTGAGCTTTAAGTGTCTTTGAGACATCCAAAAGCAATTGGCAATACCATTAGGCAATTTGAGAATATAGACCTGGCCTCCAAAAGAAAGCTAAGGACTGGAGATAAAGCTTTGAGAATTACCACCATAGAGTACAAATAATGCTGTGGCTTGGATGAGATTGCCCTGGAAAGAATACAAAGTAAGGGACAGGAATATCCAAGACCAAGCCTTGAAGAATTTCCAGGGCATTGAGGAAGGAAGGACAAATTCTAAGGTGAGTTCAGAGAGACAGTGGGAAAGCTAGGCAGCCTCTGGCTCAGGAGCCAATGATAAGATGATTTCAAGAAGGGAGTGATCAACTTTGTTCAAACTGTCTGCAGTCTCATGTAAATTGAAAGTGCCTGCAAAATTTATTGCACAAGTCTGTGACACAGTGTGGGGAGCAGAAGTCAGGCTGGGTTGAAGCAGGCAAGGGATGGATGGACAGAGGGAAAGTACAGAAAAATTCTTGTTTGTACATACTATTTTCTCTTTATATGTTATAAAACCACACTTACCTCTGGGATCACACTTTAATTCTTCAGAGAAGTTTTTCCTGACCCCATGAACTCTTTTTTTTACAA
Organism: Dasyprocta punctata; assembly: GCA_004363535.1. Classification (NCBI taxonomy): domain Eukaryota; kingdom Metazoa; phylum Chordata; class Mammalia; order Rodentia; family Dasyproctidae; genus Dasyprocta; species Dasyprocta punctata. Next base: position 112,631 of record RJWM01003444.1, read on the forward strand.
ATTCTCCTAGCCTGATTTCTTTTTCCTGTGCAGCCATGACCAAAAGCTGTGGATATGATTCTCTGTGCAATCGTTTTGTGTCATTCTCCCCCTATTGCCTTTGTTCTTTGAACATAGGGCCTGGCTCAGTGTTTACTCATCAGAAACTGGCATCATAGTAGCTACACAACTGACTTTACTGAATGAACCAATGATTAAATGGCTACTGTAGTTGTAAGGAGGGGTGGTGGAAGCAGTTTCAATTTCTAGAACGTGTATTGTAATTAAGGTGCATACCTTTGAACACAAATACCCAGAGCTTTGCATCCAGAGCCTTCTGTTTCCCAGTTATGCAGTGTTAGGGTTTATACATTGTGTCAACTTGAGAAGTCTAACAGCTTAATTAAGTAAGGCAGCAGCTCTACATCCAGGGGTCTTACTTTGTAAACATCCTCATCCTGTGCAAAGGAAGGCAAGGATGTTTGTGAATGCTACACCCACCGTGGGGGGGGGTGTCCTGTGTACTATATAAAGGAGGAGAAGAGGCTTGCTCTGGCTCCTTTTACTTTGCTGCTTTTGTTCGGCTGCTGCCTTGAAGTGTTGTTCCTGTGCCATGCCACCCTGCCTTGGAGCCAGCTGATTGTGGACTGAAACCTCCAAAAACTGTAAGCTAAATAAACCTTTCCTTCCCTAGTTTTGTGTG